>LPNX010192383.1:55271-69122 GCA_001517045.1 Pseudotsuga menziesii | reverse complement strand
ACAGTGGCAGATAAGCAACATCTAGCGAAAGCTTCTCTTGCTTATAACTGTAAGAGGTGAGAAAGTATGAATGTTTTTTTGAAATCAGTGAATGCAATTCTGTTGTATGCTTCTCCACCTTTGGATTGGTTTATTCTTCATGATAGATATGAATCCATTGTTGAGCCTGTTAGTTTCATTTTTTGAAGCAAATAAAATTATGGTCTCTTTGGGAGTAATATTCTGATTATAATAAAATAGTGTAAGCATCCACTGGGTTTCCTTGGAAAGAAAATACGTTGTTTCCCTTATTTGGACCTTGGATTTTCTACAATAGAACTACGATAATGAACTACAGGATAAGCTAGAGAGCAAAAACTATATTCAGAGACTTTAAGGCTCAACCAAGCAAATAACCACCTCACATCTCAGGATGTGAAGAGACAATATCATGGTCACGATCAAGTTTCTGCTACCATTGTACTATTTGGATTGAAAGCAGAGCAACTATTGATGCTAGAGCTAATTATTATAAAACTGAATGGAGTTTTGTCCTACAGCAGTGTTAGAATTTCAAGGGGGGTCTGACAGGGTAAAACCTTTGAGTGATAGTGCTTGCCCAACTCATGGACTATTGCTTCGCTTACTTTGTTATGGACCAACTCCATGAAATTAGTTCAAGTCCAGCTAGACAGAGTTGGATAACTAATGTTGCAAATTTTGTTTTCTATCTTGTGCAAGTTCTCTTCTAACTGGTCCATGATGAAGGCATGGATTGAAATCAATTGCATAATCCAAGGCTGTAATATTCTTTGTGCTTTCTATTAAGCCTTGACCTAAGTTGGGAGACCTGTAGTAGAGATATGAGTTGGGACATTGTCAAGATTCAGCTGCTAGATATAACAATGCATTCTGTTTGGATCCAGCTTTCTGGTGCACCATGTGGCTAGTTCTGAGAACATAATGGTATGCCTACTAAGTACTAACAACGATGTTGTATTTTAGGACAGCATTGTTGAATTTTAAGGGGGGTCTGGCAGGGTAAAACCTCTGAGTTACAGTGCTTTCCCAACTCATGGACTATTGTTTCGCTTCCCTTGTCATGGACTGAATCCACGAAGTTAGTTCAACTCCAGGTAGATAGTTGGATAACTAACGTTGCAATTTTTGTTCTCTACCTTGTGCAAATTCTCTTCTGACTGGTCCGTGATGAAGACATAAATTGAAGTCAATTGCATAATCCAAGGCTGTAATATTCTTTGTGCTTTCATTGTGCTCAAGAAAAATAACGTTCTATTCAATATAATGAGTAGAGTCTAGATGTAAATGATTTAAAATTCCTTGTTTAAAAACAAAGAACTAAACATATGCCTACAAATATATCAGAATTTCATGTATAGATTGTTGTCTATTATTGACCATATTTACATCAGTGAAACTTGGGCTGATGCTAGGGTATGAATTTTTCTGAGTTGGAAGAAAGGAGAGACTCTGATTGACTCCTCCCCTCCACAAAGTAGTTTGGGTAGTTGAAGGAGCTGGACTCTGCAGTAGTTGAATAGTTAGGTGCTTGGGCAATTGAACAATTACTATATATATATATTTTTAAAACCTATACAGAGCGTCGCTATAGCGACGACATGCCGTGGAACTTTGCATTTTTTTTAAAAACTTATACAGGGCATGGATATAGCAATGGAGAAGTGTGGATACAGCGATGGAGAAGCGTGGATACAACGACGGCTAGGCGTGGATACAGCGATGGTCTGCCGTGGAAATTTTCCAAGTCTGACCGTCACAGGTATAGCATTCCCGTTGCTATACGTGGGGTTTTTCCATCGCTATAGAAACGGCTTAGTCATCTAAATAAATATAGAACATTGTCGATGTATCCACAGCAAATTAGGGGTCGTCGCTATTGCGACGCGAAAGTTGCCATGGCAAAAAAAACACTTAGACGTGGCAATATCCACGCTTATCCGTGGATATTGCCACGTTTTTCCGTGGCAAAATTGATCACTTGTACTAGTGTGTGGAGCTAGGAAAAATACCCACCATTGATTTAGTATTTATGTTTCGGAAATTAAGGTGTGGTCGATGGCATTTTTTTATGCTAGTTGAACATTATGTTAAAATTTCAATTTTAATTAAAACCCACAGTCGTCTATGTCAACACAACTAAATGATATCGAGGCATTATTTTTCCTAACGGTGAGGGAGTGGGGGGTTAGAAGAGTGGGGAAACTCGAATTAGGCAGAGCTACATTTTGGGAAAAACGTTTTTTTTTTAATTCTTTGGCAAAAAAAACCAAAAACGATCACTTTTCCCTCATGTGGTAGCATTTCATCTTCCCTCGCAAATTGGAATGAACAAAACATTTTTGGAAAACCAATTCGGCATTCACGTAGTAGCAAGCAAGCAAAAATGTTTCTGAGTCTGAACCTTTCTGTAATTTCCCCTATCCGACAATTTGAATCCTTCACATTTTGGTTTTTGTGTTATGATTTTTCCCTATTCGGAAATTTTTGTTCTCTCTCATGTTTTCTCCTGTTTGCTAGTTGTTTTCCTAAATACGATTGCCCTGAATCTGATTTTGTGTCTTTGATTTGAAAGACTGGCAACATTTTCATTTTGGCATTTTTGCAGCAATTGGTCTAGCACCGGCAATGTTCAGAAATCGGTAAATTTATGTGTGTGTATGTAATCCCTAGCATATGCTACGTTTGATAAATCCCAGGACTGATATCCCTATGTGTGCATCCACGTTTGGCATTTGAATTGATTGAAGGAATGGAAATAGAGTCTAGACTTGCTTGATAAACCTAGTGTGTGGAAGAATCTCATAGACCAATCTAGAAGGCTGGTTTTATTCTTTGCATGCCCTGAATAGCACTGGAATGGAAGGCATGGCCTGAGGGACTATGTAGCAGAGAAGGGAATGCTTCCATGTGTTGGGTGTGTAATTGTTTAGAAATCAGACTAGATCCGATGTGGGTGTTCATAGCTCTGGGGTTGAGCTCACTAGCTTAGCAGTCAGTCTTTCCACCTCCTTGATAGCTTGATAAACCCAACTGGAAGTATGGCTTGGTCGGTATCCTGATAAACCCATCTGTTGTCTTGGTTGTGTCTCATATGAATTTGGCTAAGTGTAAACCACTTCCTGTGTAAGTCTGATAAACCCAGCTGTGTTGGATTGACTGAATTTTAATTGTATCCTTGGCTATGAGTGAAGTCTGCTAGTATTCCTTATTCCTTGGGGAAGATCATGCCCATCTTGGGGATTGGAAGAGTGGGGAAATTTGAATTGGGCAGGGCCACACTTTGTGAAAAACATTTTTTTTAATTCTTGGGAAAGAAAACACAAAAAACTACCACTTTTCCCTCATGCAGCAACGTTTCAGCTTCCCTCACGAATTGGAATGAACAAAACATTTTTGGAAAACCAATTCGGCATTCACATAGTAGCAAGCAAGAAAAAATGTTTTTGAGTCTGAACCTTTCTGGAATTTCCCCTGTCTGGCGATCTCAAGCCTTCATGTTTTGGTTTTTGTGTTATGATTTTTTCCCTGTTCGACAATTTTTGTTCTCTCTCACGTTTTCTCCTATCTGCTAGTTGTTTTCCTAAATACGATTGCCCTGAATCCGATTTTGTGTCTTTGATTTGAAAGACCGACAATGTTTTTGTTTTGTCATTTTTGTAGCAATCGGTCTGGCATCGACAATGTTTAGAAATTGGTAAATTTCTATGTGTGTATGTAATCCCTAGCATATGCTACATTTGATAAATCCTAGGACTAAGATCCATGTGTATGCATCCACATTTGTCATTTGATTTGATTGAAGGAATGGAAATAGAGTCTAGACTTGCTTGATAAACCTAGTGTGTGGAAGAACCTCACAGACCAATCTAGAAGGCTGGTTTTCTTCTTTGCATGCCCCGAATAGCACTGGAAGGGAAGGCATGGCCTGAGGGACTATGTAGTAGAGAAGGGAATGCTTCCTTGTGTTGGGTGTGTAATTGTTTAGAAATCGGGCTAGATCTGGTATGGGTGTTCATAGCTCTGGGGTTGAGCTCACTACCTTAGCAGTCAGTCTTTCCACCTCCTTGACAGCCTGATAAACCCAACTGGAAGGATGGCTTGGCTGGTATGCTCATAAACCCATATGTTGGCTTGGTTGTGTCTCATGTGAATTTGGCTAAGTGTAAACCACTTCCTGTGTAAGTCTGATAAACCTAACTATGTTGGATTGACTGAATTTTAATTGTATCCTTAGCGATGGGTGAAGATTGCTAATGTTCCTTATTCCTTGGGGAATATCATGCCTAGATCGAGGGTGGCAGTGTTGCTGAGAGATTAAAGAGCACATTGGATTATGGTTGGGTGGAACGTTACAGTGACATAGTTGGTTGTGGGACATGCTTCTTTAAAAGATAAGTATTCTTGTGTATTTAAGTTCTACAACTGTATTTGCTTATGAATTATTATGAAATTATCATGAACATGTTGAATGCAAAAATGTGTTGAATGAATGATTTGCTTCTGTTGTATATATCATGTACATTTCATTATGCATTTATGATTTTATATGTTTTTATAAAATGCATTATTATATTATGTTCATGGGGCTTAGTTTGCATGGGTTGTTAGATGTTAGTCGCGTCCTCTCCGCCGAGTAAGGGTTGTAGACGTGATAGTGTGGTATCAGAGCCCTGGTTGCAGCTTTGGGCCTCAATGGGCCAAGATTGAGCAGTTGACAGAGGCAGGATCACCCTTTATGTCCAGCAGGAAGAGCAATATATAGGATAATTTTTCAGAAATTTCTCTAAGTGTTGGAAATTGCATAGCAGCTGTGTTGCCAAGATTGGAGCCGTAATGGTGGTTGGGTTTCCAAGAGGGAGCCAACATGGAAACTGCATTGGCGAGATGGAGCTGACAAGAAGGAAAAAAATTTCTAAGTATTTGAAAAATTCCTCTTCTTGCATGGCGACTAAGAAATCCAAAGAAGAGCCACAACACCGGCGGCAGACAACTTATGTTTGAGTTGCAGCAGAGGTAGCTACAAGAGAAAGAATGAGCTACTATGCGACAGACAAAAGCTAAAGAGTGATCCGGTGGAAATGGCTTAGTTTTCTGAAATGCAGCCCCAACAACAAATGAGGAAAGGAGAATGAATTGTAGGAAGGGATTCAACATGGAAGAAATTTCAAAAATTCATTTAATTGTTGGCAGCGGCGGTAGGAAAAAGAAGTTTCGATCCACTACATCGGCCGAAAGTTGAAGTTTGAGCCGATGAAACAGTGGCTAAAAGTTGAGTTTCAATCCGATGTGCAGTGGAAGAATGTTGAACATTGAGCCACTACGGTGGATGGAAGATGAACATCGAACCAATGTGCTGTGGAAGAATGTTGAACATCGAGCTGCTATGGTGGATGGAAGTTGGGGAAAGAGCCACTACGCAGCGGAATAAATTGGAAGATCGAGTCGACTTGCGACGAAATAAATTTGAATATCGAGCTGATGTGCAGTGGCAGAAAGTTGAATAATGAGCCGCAATGGTGGAAAGAAAAGGAAAATTGAGCCTACGATGGTGGAAGAGAAAGGAAGAAGGAGCTAATAGCAGAGGATGAGAAATAAAGAATGGAGCCGCTATGGCAGATGAAAAATGAGCATTGAGGCACTGTAGCGGGTGAAAATCAAAATAAATTTTTTGGTGCAGTGGGTAAAAATTTTGAAATTTGCTTTGAAACAAGGATTTTTAACAGGGTTTTAGTGGGGATTTCAGGGGTCTAAAAGGTGAAAAATGGCAGCTTGTTTATGCACCATATCACATGAGCCCCCTTGACCCCCGTCGCCCTCCTGAGACAGTTGTTCTTTGTGAATTTTTTTTTTGACAATGTTGTCAATATGTTATTTTTCTAGATGAAGGTAAGTAATTATGAATTCATGTGAATGATTATGCAGATAACAAATTGGTTTATCAACACATTTTGCAGAAACCTAGTCACCTCGAAAAGCAACATTCCAGATAGTGCAGTTCAGTAAAGTGAGTTCTGGTTCAGCTATGAGAACTGACAACATGCATGATGATGTATAGAACCCATATGAGTATGAGGAAGATTCTATGGGGGAAAATGTCCAAGTTGGAAATGCTGAGATAGAGTCTAATGGGAGAATATTGCAAGAGACTCCCCCAGATTTTACAGCCACCATGAGAATCCTAATGGCGGAGATGCAGAGTTACAAGACAGATAATGAAATATTAATTAAGGCTCGGGAGGAGGAGAATCAACCAAATGCATCCATGCTACAAAGTTTGACAAATATTCAGAGAAAGATGAACTCCAAGGACCGGACTGAAAAGCCATAAGGGAGTAAGAACACTGCTAGAAGAAGAAAGAGATCACCTAGTGAGTCATATGACTCTGAAGGGCCCACTAGAGATTCAAGTTCTTCTTGTCACGAGAATAAGAAAAGGAGTCACTACCAAAACCACTCATGAGATGAATTCAAGAAGGCAAGGCCTCCTACCTTTAATGGTGAGATAAAGACTAGTCAAGAACCTGAAGCTTGGCTTCTTGGGATAAAAAAATATTTCCAAGTCCAAGACTATTCTAGGAATATAAAATCTAGAGTAGCCATTTGTAATTTTACTGGAAGGGCATCCATATGGTGGGATAATTTCAAGCAAGTCAAGAGAATCAATAAAAGGAATATTGTGTGGAAGCAGTTCCAAAAGTATTTCAATTAGAAGTACCTATCTGACAGGTACTATGATGACAAGATCAAAGAGTTCCATGAGCTGAGATTGGGACAACAGACTATGGAAGAGTATGCTAATAAGTTTTTGGAGATGTTGAGGTATGTCAGGTACATAAAAGATGAGAAGGTTAATATCTAGCATTTTCTGAGTGGATTTCCTTAGTCTTATAAAGACCGAATTGAGTTCTATGAACCTAGGAATCTGGAAGAAGCAATAAGGAAATCTAAGTATTGCTACAAGCAAAGCAAGAACAAACCAGATTACCAGAAAACATGGAAGGACAAAAGGAGTGATAAGTATGATCAAAGGAATAAAGGTTTCAAACCTTCTAACTTCAAGAATCAACAGAAGCAATCGGCACAAGTTGAGAAGCAGCTAGATAGAGCGACGGGAGAGAAGCCAAAAGATCCACAGCAGAACAGAGGACCAGTCCAATGTTAGAAATGTGGAGGACCCCACATACATAAGTACTGTCCACTTGAGAATGAGAATGCAAGGCCAACATATAATATTCAAGAAGAAGAAATAGTGGGATAGGTAGCAAGGGTCATACCTATAATTTATGCAGCACTGGAAGACCGCTAGGCAGATCACCAGTCAATAGTGGTTGAAGTTGCAGGTAAGATTGTTGAGAAATCTATTTCTATTTTGATTGACCCTGGTTATACTCACAGTTATATTTATCCTAGAGTAGTGAAGGTTTGTGCTCTTAGGAAATAAAATCGTAGAAAGTCTTGGTTAGTTTAGCTAGCCACTGGAACTAAGAGAAAATTTAATTAAGTCGTGGAGAAATATCCATTGGTGATGAATGGATTGATCACTTATGTAGATATGAATGTTCTACCACTTGGTTCCTATGATGTTCTCATTGGAATGGATTGGTTAGAATCTCACAGAGTGAAGCTTGACTATTATAATAAGAATTTTGAATGCATGGATGAACAAGGGAACCCGGTAATTGTAAGAGGCATTCCAAAGGTAATATTGGTGAGGCATATTTCAGTAATGTAGTTAAAGAAGTTTTGTAGAAAAGGCTATCAGTTGTATGCAGCCCATATTGAGGAGGCAATAGATAATGAAACTCCTAGGTTGGAAGACTATCCTGTGTTGCAATACTTCAAGGATGTTTTTCCTAATGAGGTTCCAGGACTTCCTCCAAAGAGGGACATATATTTCACAATTGAACTTGTGCCAGGAGAAACACCAGTGTCCAGAGCACCCTATATAATGAGTACACCAGAAATGTTAGAGTTGAAGATGTAGTTGCAAGAATTGTTAGATAAAACGTATATCAGGCCGAGTGTGTCTCCTTGGGGAGAACCAGTTTTGTTTGTAAAGAAGAAAGATGGTACACTCAGATTGTGTATTGATTATAGGAAGTTGAATAAATTCACGGTGAATAACACATATCCCTTGCCAAGAATTGATGACCTCTTTGATCAAATGAAAGGAGCAAAGGTATTTTCCAAGATTGACTTGAGTTCTAGTTACCATTAGGTGAGAATCAAGGACGAAGACATTCATAAGACATCCTTCAGGACAAGGTATGGACATTATGAGTTTGTAGTGGTACCATTTGGACTCACAAATGCACCAGCAACATTTATGTGCCTTATGAATAGTGTCTTTAGTGGGTATTTGGATAAATTCATTCTTGTTTTCCTTGATGACATTCTTGTTTATTCTAAGAATGAAGAAGAGCATGAACATTTGATACTAACATTGCAATTACTCAAAGAACATCAACTGTATGAAATTTGAGCAAGTGTGACTTCTATAGGGATAGAATTCAGTACTTGGGTCACATTATTTCAGAGGAGGGTATATCTATAGACCTTGAGAAGATTGAAGATATTAATAATTGGCCTACTCCAAAGAATGTGACAGAGGTAAGATCTTTTATGGGGCTTGCAATATATTACACAAGATTCATTGAAGGATTCTCCAAGGTTGCACATGCTATCACTTCTTTGCAAAGGAAGGGGATAAAGTTCAAATGGACCTCTAAGTGTGAAGAAAGTTTCTAGTAGTTAAAGTATCTTCTCACCAGTGCATCGGTCTTAAGGGTTGCAGACCCAGAGAAATATTTTGTGGTATTTACAGATGCATGTGGCCAAGGACTTGGAGGAATTCTTATGCAGGACAACCACGTGATATGTTATGAGTCAAGAAAATTGAAGGAACATGAGAAGAATTATGCCACTCATGATATAGAACTTGCAGCCATAGTACATGCTCTCAAGATGTGGAGATATTATTTGATGGGCAGAATATTTGACCTAAGGACAGGCCATTGTGGTTTGAAGTATTTGTTTGATCAAGATACTATGAATGCTAGGCAAGTGAGATGGTTGGAGTTTTATGTCAGTTTGATTTTCAAATCAAGAACATAAAGGGAAAAGAGAATAAGGTAGTTGAAGCACTCAACAGGAAGGTGCAAGAAATGCATGTGGCATCCATTAGTATTTGCCAATCAAATTTAAAGTAGCATATTACTAATCATGTTGCTGAAGATGAACTCAATCATTAATCAATCATACTTGGAGAGAAAAGTTATGCTGGTGGTATATCTTCAAAATTCTTTGGAGTAGTAGAACTCAAAATGATTTTCTTGTAGAGGAGTCCTTGTCTCAGGCATTGGGTTGTACACTTATCTCATTCACTATTGTTAATAAAGAGAATCCTTCTTGCAACTTTGTGTTGAGTCTCTTTCATGTATCATGGTTTGATGAATATTTATGATTAAGCATTCTATATATTGTTTGTCTAAATTGTCATAGACACATGTATAAGATTTTACTTGGAGGATTTTCTCTTTGCAGGTGAAGGAGGTGCATCCCTGAAAGCATTAGAGAGTAGCAGAGCGGGAGAAGACAAATCTTGGATCAACCGTTGTTAATCGGGTGAGTCCATCATATCTTCCTATTTCCTTTCTGTACCTTAAAGCTGATTGTCTGCAAGTTTTAAGAGTAAGTTGGTAACCCCAAAACCTCGATTATAAGGGTGTTTATTCCTGAACAATAGAACTGGCAGCTCCGTTGGGGAGCCTAGACTGCTGTGGATTATTTCTGTTTACCGTTACCCATTCTTTGCCTTGAGTCTGTGTGTGGTATCCTGTCTTGGTTCATGCTTAGGATAGTGTTTGAAGACCTTGAAAATATTTCTTTTTTATTAGAAAATTTTGGACCTGTACACAAGTTTCTCTTGCATACAATCGCGTACAGAGGCTTTCATACGCGGGTTGCTCTCTGGGACAATCGCGTACAGTACGCGGGTTTCCTTTATACACAGTCGCATACAAACCTTAGCATTGGAATTTTTGGGTTAGGGTTTACTTGTGTCTATCCCTCTATAAGATCTATTTGCTGGTTGGTATTCCTTATAAGAATAGTACTGTGAGTTTGATGACCTTGTTGGCCACACCTTGTGCTTTCCTGTAAATCCCTTGAGTGCTTTTGTTTGGATTGTCTTTCTATTTGCAACTTGAAGTGGATTTTCCTGTTTGGGTTATAGGTTTAAGTGTTAGTTGTCTGAATCAGTGATTAGGGTTCCAGACGTTGTTTATCCCAGTCTATTTTTAGATAGTGATTGGTGTGCCACTTTCCTTTGTGTGTTTTCAGTGATTTCCTTTCATTGTATCCACCCAAGCTAGGGTTCAAAGTCTTCCTTAGGTGGTTGATTCTTGTTTCTTTTAATCTGTTTACTTCACTTTGCTTACTTTATACAATTTGTTTAATTCAAGCATACTCAAGTTTTTTGTGCATTTAGGTGCATAGTAGTCTTTGAGCATTTTAAAAAAGTGAAAAGAAAACATCTTAAAACATTTTGCATAGAGTAGTTTTTCTTTTAGTTTTTTAAAATATAATCTCAAAAAACTACAAAAATATAGTCTTAGTGTTCTCTTTATCGTTGTTTTTTCATCAATTTATATTTACAAAAACAAAAAAGAAGTTTGTTTTAGTAGTGATAATTTGCTTTGAAAACATACACCTTTGCTTTTATATTTCTTATCGAGTCAAAAAACACCATAGTCTTTCACTCCACTTCCTTCTGAGTAAGAAATAGCCCTTAAAATGAACACAATAATTAAAATCTATTAGTAACCTTTTATTTTTTAGGGCCATTCACCTACTAGCTTAGGCTAGACTTGTGGGATAGGAAGTGTAAACTTCCCATAAGTTTTAAAATTCAGACATAGTGTACCATTCGATAGGTAAATCCTTATCTTTATCGATAGTTTCTGGGAAGCTCCTCTCAAATGGGAATCAAGCACGAGGCCGCGTGGAGGCATTGAATTGAGGAGTGTTGCCGCCTTTTCACACACCTGGGTCACATGGCAGAAATATTCAAGCCACTCGGTGTGTCCTTCGAGGCAAGTCTCGAGTCAAGGCTGTCACCTTGTTCTTGACTCCTCCATTTAGGCTCAACTCCTAACGAAGCTAAGGGGGTTAGATCCTATTAAGTTACTAAGGATGATTTCTTAGTGTGATGATGTTAAACCGAATCAGTTACTTAGGAGTTTGAATATTTTAACTATAGACAATTAAAGATGATGAGATACGAAAATAAACACACGAAAGCACAAAGCTGATACACAATGTATATATGAAGCAAAAATGACCAGTTCCTTAAAATGGAGTCAAATCAATAAGATCGATGTGCTTGCATGTGCTTGGATTGAATGTTTTGTGATTGCATCTTGGTATGTTTTAAGTTAAATGTGAAGTATGAGTTGATTAAATTAGGTAAAGGGGGACTCCAGATATACCCGAGAGTACTTGGAGTATGTCCAAAACTAAACCTTTACGGCTACCCGCAAGGAATATGTGGGTTGAAATGGAGTCTCTGGGGCTATTGTTTGTAACGAACCCATTAGGGTGTGACAGAGATCGGTGCCCCGAGGTCACTTTTCAGAAGTTCCCGCTTCCTTTGGGTATTTTTCCACCGTAGAGGTTTGATCTAGGTGTTGGATTTTCACCTGATGGTTTGTCAGTTGGGGAGAGTGAGTCCTAATTATACTAGTCACCCAAGTGCTTTTGATACATCTTGACTGATCAGACAAACCGCAGCCAAGTGCAGAGCATACACACTGGAGTCTTGTCAATTTTAGTAAGTTTTAAACTAGATGTTCTTGTTTAAAAGAAAAGCCTCCAAGAACCTCTTTCAATCCAAGTGTATCTCAATCGGGGAATTGAGGAGGGGTTAATTTTAAAGTTTCTGATAAACAAAAGATGAAAAATAGAACAAATACACAATTCTGGTTTTCTAATTAATCCTACCATGAATCTCTTTCCCCTTACGGGTCAATCGGGAAATCGTGGGGTAAGTATTACGATTAATTTGAAATGTAATATATGGAGTATGGAATTGATAAAAAGATAAAGTATACTACCCTGCAAATTAGATCAATTCTAGTAAAAAATAAATAAGCAAAAAGCGACGAAAAGGGCACCGACGCTAATCCCCCGAGGGAGGATGGGGAAAGAGCTCGAAAGAGCCTATTCCAAAAATGATTTTATTTATTAATGGTTACAGTATCAGAGGAATGATATATCAGAAAATTCTTGGTCCTTATACAGGCTGAAACCAAGACTTTACAACTTTGGAAAGTTTTTTGAGTTTTTAGTGAAAAGGGAGACCCCTAGGGGAATTTGAGCGTTCCCGAAGCCACTTCAGACAGCATCTTCCTTTATTTTTTGTCAGACCTGCTAAAATAAAGTGACCATGTTAGAAAAAAAAATTCCCAAAAGCACTTTAATATTACCTTTGGATCAGCCTACCTTATCTCACAAAAAATGAAGTTAAAACTAGCTAAACAGGCAGAAAAGGAACCAAGGAAAGCAAGCTTTCCTTGGGATCTTGGCTTTCTGTTTGTGCAGCCAACAAAAATGCACTGATATTGCAGAATATTCAATTTTATAATAGCGAAAGGAAATCTAATGCATGCGATCTACAAGTTTCCTTTAAATTATCATGCAAAAAAGATGATTTCCCTACAGCTAGATCTAGGATGCTTATGAAAATTTTTTAAGTTCAAGATCTAGGATATGAGCTATGAAAAAAGAGATATATATATATTTTACTTTGATGAAACACATCCAAATGGAATCACAGCTATTAACTGAAAAAGTAACCGGGTAAAGTGTTGATTTTGAGGGAGGAAGAAGAGGAGAAAAGTGTTGGTTTCCTTGAAGATCCGCAGTAGAGATTTCAAGTGGAATGCCGAGGGACTATGCCTTTGAAAAGTTTTGAGGAGAATGAAGAATCAAGCTAGATCAGCATCCTCTCCAAATTATGAACCTGCAACTTAGCTGAAATCAAAGAACTTGCCAAGAAACCTGTGAGATCCGATTAGTACATACAAAGAGATTCAAGATAACATGCATATAAGCTTATAGGACATGCTAAATCTAGATCTATAAACATGCATCAAAGGAGAGTGATAGTCAATAAAATTATGGAACAACACCTTTCCTATCAAGATTGTAATAAGCTAATTACCAATCTTAACCACAGATCTACAAGAAATTAGCAGAAAATGACCATAGATACAGGTTACCTTAGTAAAACAATGGCAATAATCATCCACACATGTAATGGCACCACACCGTATTTCCTCCAAAGCTTTTCTTTATTTCAAATGCAGAATTACAATAATACAATAGTAGCAGCACCTCAATCCCAGTTCTAACTAGCTTGGAAGAGGAGGCTGTTCCTGGATATATACAAATTATAGGCTATCAAGCCCAGGGGGGGTGCAAATCTCAAGGATATTGACCAAATATGCTGATGGAGAGTCCATCAATGCCTGATCTGTGTCTAACTGAGCCAGATCTGAGTCTCACTGAGTGCAATTGTCAATCGGAGAGCTGATCTGACTGACACCTCAACCTATTGACTGAAGCATCCACCAAAACTCATCCAGATGAGCCAAAAACGTGTCGAGGAGAGAGGGAGGGAGAAATTCCCCATAAAGGATGCTGAAGATCCACTCTGGATCTGATTTGATCGCCTCCTTTAGTTAAGGATTTGTCAGATCTAGTCAATCTGCTTCAAATCTGACTGATTTCAATCAAATTGGCTGAGAATCCACTGATTTATGATTTTTG
>LPNX010192383.1:0-55209 GCA_001517045.1 Pseudotsuga menziesii | reverse complement strand
TCAATAATTGATTTTTGGGGCTTTCTTACCTGAGTGATGGAAAATCACTCAAAACTAGGAAATAGTGGGTCCATGGGTTTACATGGTGCTCTTAGCTTGAAGATGAGCACCTACATGACTAAAACCGATTATTTGGCCCACTTTTATTACAAAATAAATTTTTCCAACTAAACTATTAAAAAATAGCTTAAGTTTTGGAAAAATTAAAATTTAATAAAAAACACTGAAAAAACTAAAAAATTGAAAAATTGAAAAACACCTAGGGGGACTTAGACATGTTCATATAACTCAAAAATAATATCTAGCATGCTGATACATTTACACATAGACTCTAATAACCTCAATAGGCCTAAATTCCAAGCCAACCACCCCAATTTTGGAGGTATGGAGTGAAAAACTTAGAAATTATCAGTTGTTTATCCAACAACCAAGAATAACCCAGGGAAAAAACACCCTGGGATGATCAGATTGACAAATGAATTCCAAGAGACCGAGTCTTTTACAGAAACTATCATGCTAGAACATTTATTACAACTCCCCCATGGGGTATGAACATGTGAAATGATATAACAAGCACTTCCTAGAAGTACTTCCACAGGTTTTTTGAAGTCCGAACAAGTTAACCCTGTCCAGTTCACCAGGCTCACTTGATAAAAAACCACTAAGTACAACTTAGGTGGTAACATTCTGGCTCCAACTGTGGGACGTGTGCTCAATCTGGTCTTTGAGGAAAGGAGAGGATACGAGAACACCAGAATCTCTAGTTGATATACCCTATAAAAACATCTCAACTTGACAAGAAAAACCTCAGTAGCACAAGCTTTATAAAAAACCAAATGAACCATTAAGCTGATTTATTTAAACAAAATAAGTGTAACTAACTAAAAGAATCAAAGTTTTATTATAGCTAAGTAGAAATGCAGAAAGTAAATGCCCTCTTTCAAGGAGCTTATATTCCTACTCTAAGCATGATATGAAAAGGGTTAAGTGCAATCAGAAATCCAATGTAACCACCTAAGCATTTTATTAACATAAAAAAAAATTTCCTTGTCTTTGGTTACCAACCAAAGTAAGGATACCTTATTTAGAAAGTGCAAACCTGCGTGATGATTCAGGATGGCCGGGATGGATGGGAGATCATAGGAATGAACACTATCATAAAAATTCTTCCCAAACTTGTATGTGCTCATGCAAGATGCTTCTATCCATGATTGGATAGGACTGATATACCAATCAGAATGATGAGGTAGACTGACTACATCATCATACTGATCATCGGGGCTTATCAAATGATAACTCGTTGCACAAGCCCCAAGTAGCTCCAAATCATAAGGAACCTCTATATGTGAAAAAGATGGCTGAGACTGATATTCCACTAATTACATTACATCTGAATTTTCACAATATTGTTTCTCAATGTCTTCATTACTGATACCCTTGTGTGGCTCTACATGGTATGTATTTGAATGATCATGTGAAAATTCTGAATGCTCCTCTTCCATACTAAGGTTTTCCTAGGAATCCATATCTGTGCTTCCCTCTATGGATGTATCGTAGATTGGACTTCCAAAATTTTTTGAATAGACACTCCCATTGTTGTACATATCATGGATGGGATTCTCCATAAGATCTTCACAAGTTGGTTTATCTATGAAATTCCAATAGTCATCACTCCCATCCATGTCGTATGTGGGGGACTCTTCATCCATGGAATCATGCTCCTGCCTATCCATGTCCTCCTTGTAATCTTCTTTAGATAAAATGTTACAAGGCAATAAACTTTCCAAACCTTCATCAATATGTGGAGAACAAGGTCTACTGTCACCACACACCATATTGATCTTATCATAAGTTTATTTACAGGCTTCCGTTATGATATCATGAAGAGGATCTTGAATATTATCTTTAATCAAGGAAACCTTTTGGAAATACTCAATGGGATCACTTGGTATGTGTTTCTCAGTGGTTTTCTCTAGAGGGATTTCTAGAAAAGTATCAGCATTGCAACATACTTGAGAATACACCAAATCTTCATTGTCTTCAGCTATGGTGACATGAGGAGAGTCTTCAACACTGTGTTCCATTATGGGCTCCTCCTGAAGCTCTTCAATATGATCATTTTGTATTTTCCCTTCCTCAGAATCTTGTTGTGCATTGGTAGATACCTCATTTTATTTAAGAAGACGCTTAATTTCTTCATTTCTTAAATAACTTGTAGGATTTTTTTTTATGGGAGTATCATGGACTTCCTCTTTACTTAAATGTTCAAGAAGTGATTCCAAGTCTTCATTACTTTGTATCACAGAAAAAGTTCCATCATACGTTTCCATGTGATACTTTGTCCCAGATAGGTAGAAGGTACAGATCTTTTCAAGGAACTTTTTAAAACCATTCGTACTACCCCTACCATCATGCTACTGCTCTAAAAAAATCCAAAGGAAGTTTGGAAAAGAAGTTATACATTTATTAGGAAGGCCCTGATAGTACTAGCAAACATTTCCATCATATGGTCTTCATAAAAATTATTGAAGTCAACAATCAACTGAAGGAAATATTTGACATGCCAGATGGCCGAGTCACCATAATCTCCATGAAATGGTGGAATCCAGTTATATGCATCCCCCAAACCATCACAATAGTTAGGAAAACTAGGGATGTTTGAGAAATCGATAGGTTGAAACGTTAAGTTTAACTGGGCACCATATTTCTCCCTTAATTTATCCAAAATAGTATCCATTTGAAAACCTTGTACTCCCAAGGTGGAGCTGTCAAGTGATGAGTGTTAAAGGTTTTAACATGTTGCATGGGCTCATCTACACACAACAAAACTTTACAAGTTTATGAGAAAATAGGGTTTTATCCCTTCAATGGAGTCGCCATGTGAAACAGAAAAATAAGAATTTATAAATCTTTTCACAAAAAATATTTCTTTGCTTTTCTTTGTAAAAATAAAACTGGAAAAAATGTCAGTGGAGTCGCCAGATGAAAATTAAAGATCTACTCTAAGCATTCATCAAACAAAGCAAAAACAAAAAGGAAGAAAAAAAAAGTCCTACTCGGGAATAAAAATATTTATCCCCGGCAACGACGCGAAAAAGTGTTGCCACCTCTTCACACACCTGGGTCATGTGGCAGAAATATTCAAACCACTCGGTGTGTCCTTGGGGGCAAGTCTCGAGTCAAGGCTGTCACCTTGTTCTTGACTCCTCCATTTAGGCTCAACTCCTAATGAAGCCAAGGGGGGTAGACCCTATTAAGTTACTAAGGATGATTTTTTAGTGTGAGGATGTTAAACTGAATCAGTTACTTAGGAGTTTGAATATTTTAACTATAGACAATTAAAGATGACGAGATACGAAAATAAACACATGAAAGCACTAAGCTAATACACAATGTATATATGAAGCAAAAATGACCAGTGCCTTAAAATGGAGTCAAATCAATAAGATCGATGTGCTTGCATGTTCTTGGAGTGAATGTTTTGCGATTGCATCTTGGTATGTTTTAAGTTAAATGTGAAGTATGAGTTGATTAAATTAGGTAAAGGGGGACTCCAGATATACTCAAGAGTACTTGGAGTATGTCCAAAACTAAACCTTTACGGCTACCCGCAAGGAATATGTGGGATGAAATGGAGTCTCTGGGGCTATTTTTCGTAACGTACCCATTAGGGTGTGACAGAGATCGGTGCCCCGAGGTCACTTTTCAGAAGTTCCCGCTTCCTTTGGGTATTTTGCCACCGTAGAGGTTTGATCTAGGTGTTGTATTTTCACCTTATGGTTTGTCAGTTGGGGAGAGTGAGTCCTAATTATACTAGTCACCCAAGTGCTTTTGATACAGCTTGGCTGATCGGACGAACCATAGCCAAGTGTAGAGCATACACACTGGAGTCTTGTCAATTTTAGTAAGTTTTAAAATGGATGTTCTTGTTTAAAAGAAAAGCCTCCAAGAACCTTTTTTGATCCAAGTGGATCTCAATAGGGGAATCGAGGAGGGGTTAATTTTGTAGTTTCTGATCAACAAAATATGAAAAATAAAACAAATACACAATTCCGGTTTTCTAATTAACCCTACCATGAATCTCTTTCCCCTTTCGGGTGAATCGAGAAATCGTGGGGTAAGTATTACGATTATTTTCAAATATAAGATAGGGAGTATGGAATTGAAATGTTGGGCTATAGGGAAGACCCAGGTTTTATACCTTTAAATTCGCACCAACAAAAGACCCACAGAGTTGGCCCTTTCGGCAACAACCTGCGAACAGGTTGCAGTCTCACCCGAAACAGCTATGGGGTGCCGCATAACCATATTTCTGCAAGCAAAAGAGGGATATTACTGTACCTTTATCTTTTAATAGATTATAAATATAAATCACAGAGCTTAGCATTCACTTATTTAGCTTCGCAGTTAGATAAACAAACAGTGCCTTGCGCAACCCTTTACTGGGAATTTACAGCGAAGTTATTATCTAGCAGTGATCTTTACTTATCAGATATATAGATATAAATGCATGAAAAAACACAACATAAACAACACACAAAACCATGACACAAGATATAACGTGGTTCACCCCCAGTGTAGGGGTTACATCCATAGAACTGTGTTTTATTCAACTTTCTACAAAAACCACAGTTCTGATCTGCGCACTCAATTGCAGATCCCTTCAGTCCTCAAAGCCACGCACACAGTAGCCGGCCTCTGCGTACACAGCTGCAGATTTCCTTATCACCCAAAAACCCTCTACGCACACAGCTGCAGAGATCATCCACGCACATAGCTGGGACTTAACCCTTTCTTACAAAATTAGCCTTAGCCTCGCATCAATTCCTTTTACATAAAAAGCCTAACCTCACTTATTTACAAGAGTGCCTATTTATACAGCGCATTTATTACAAAAACATGGACTTAAACCATGGGCACCCCGAACCCTAAACCATGGATTTAAACCATGGGTTTATTACAAAATAAGGTTTTTGACTCAGCCCCGACACCCCTAAGACTATTTTGAGTCATAAATCCGCTTACAATCTCCCGTAACTCCGCGGAGTTACCGATCCTAAGGACCATTAGGGTACGTGCCCCAATAGGCCCCTAAGACTCACCAGTGGCCCGTCCCGGGACACTCAGCTACTTTTCTGGTGGTAGAATCTTGTTGGCAAAGCCTAGTGCGCTGCTTGCTGAAGCCATATATGCGATTGCTGGTTGGTTTTTCCTTTCCTTCGTGAAATGTTATTTAAGGCCTTCTGGATCTATCAGCGACCCCATCCTTCGATCTGCTTGTCGAACATTTGACCATCCACAACTTAGGGTCCCCAGAGTTGTGTGTCAAGGTGCATAAGACAAATAGCCGCTATGGTTCTATCAAACCAGGAGGATACATCTTGGGATGTTTTAGAGTTTTGTTGTGAAGACCGGTGTTGTTCTTTGTGCGGCATAGAGCTCACTTCTGCCTTTCTTCCAACCCCTTAGAGTGAACTTCTGCCTTTCTTTGTGCCTTGGTCGAGCATGGCTGCCCAGGTGGATTACTCAGAAGGTTTAGCAGACCTCTCTCCCTGGCCACTCGTAATAACTTCTGGACTTCACGGTCATTCGACATAGTTCTAACTGAAGAAACGCAAAGACATGCACAATGCATGAGTTGCAAGTCGATGTAGCTTCTTATAGAATCCCGAAATAGAATCTGTCATCATAGTGTATTAATGACGCCGAATCTGATGAAGTGGTGGAAATCCTATCCACACGGCACCAGATTTTCCCAAGATCTCATTATTGCAGGCAGTGAGGGAAGTTCTCGTGCCGGCGCCGCCAAGTCTAGTTTGTCCCATCCATCACATTTTAAGCTGCAACACACTTTTAACCTCCGACACAACTGTGAGCTTCAGCTTTGCCTTGACAAGAACCTTCAACACAATTTTAACCTTCGAACTTTGACAGTCCTCCACACTTCATAGTTTTGAGGACAACTTCATTATAGTCTAGCACCCAATTTCAACTGTTCTTGGTACATAGACTATTCTTCCTAGGGTTACTTCTGATTAGAAGGTCCTGGCCTGTCCCTGTACTTCTTTAAACGACTGCCATTTACCATAGAGGGTAAAATTTCTCCATTCAACTTAGCTAACTGGACTGCTCCTCCATCAGTAACTTTCTGCACTATGTATGGTCCTTTCCAATGTGTCTTAAACTTACCCAGGAATTTCATGAATTTGTTGTCATATAAGAGTACAAGATCACCCTGCTGGAACTGCTTCTTCTTGATATGTCTGTCATGCCATGCTTTTTCTCGAGCTTTCTGCACTTGCTGCTGGAACCCTGCAATAAATCTGTCCTCTTCAAGTTCTAGTATCTTTGTCATCCTTTCTGTTATTATCGCTGGGTCATCCATCTCTGTGAAAGCAGATATTCTAAGGCTAGGAACAATGTATTCCATGGGCATGACTGCTTCTTGCCCATAGACCAACCTAAAAGGTGTATGTCCTGTCAATTTCTTGCAGGTAGTCTTATAAGCCCATAGTACTGCTAGAATTCTAAGATCCCAGTCATTTCTGTTAACGTTGCAAACCTTTGTTAGAGACTATTCAAGGATCTTGTTAAAAGCTTCGACAGTCCCATTTTCTTGTGGATGATAGGCAGTACTCTTCTAATGATATACCTGAAATTCTTCAGTCAATACTTCAATCATCTTATTTATAAAATGTGATCCCTAATCACTCATAAGGACTCTAGGACACCCAAATCTGGACAAGATGTTATCAAAGATGAACTTTGCAGCTATAGCAGTGCTACAGTTCTTGACTAGTTGAGCTTTGGCCCATCGGGTGAGGTAATCAGTTGCTGTAATAATGTATCTTGCTCCTGACTTCTTCGCGGGGGGGTTGATAGGTCCAACAAAATCAATAGCCCATTTTTCAAAGGCTTGTAAATTTACCTGCGGAACCAGAGGCATCTCATCCCTCCTGGATGGTTTTCCCGTCCTTTGACAGATGTCGTAGCTGTGGCAATATTCTCTTTCATCCTTGTGAATTGTGGACCACCATAATCCAGCTGTCAAAATCTTCTGTGCTGTAGCTTTTCCTGCGTAATGACCTCTTGCTGCCCCAGAATGTGCCTCAGCCAAAATTAACGGCTTTTCATGATCTAGGACACATCTGCACAGTATTTCATCTGGTCCCATCTTATATAATTGTCCTGCTATTAAGGTAAAGTCAGCTGCGTGAACCACCATCTGCTTCTTATGTTGTGTTGTCATCTCGATGGGTGGAAAACCTGTAGAAAAATACTGAACAATATCTTGAAAGTATTCATCAACCATCTGGATGGAAAACAACTAGGCATCAGGAAGACCCTTGTCCAAGCTGGTAGGTTCTTCTCCCGACTCAAGCCTCGACAAGTGGTCAGGTCCTAGATTCAATCTCCCTGGTTTGACTATGATCTCAAAGTCATATTCTTGAAATAGAATCAGCCATCTGCATATCCTTCCACCTAGAACAGGCTTGTTAACCAAATACTTCAATGCAGAATGGTCAGTAAACATCTTAAAATGAGATCCTAACAGATAATGTCGAAATTTCTGTAATGCATAAACCATAGCTAGACCTTCTCGTTCTGTTGTAGTATAATTTTTTTATGCTGTGGATAATTTCCTACTTGCAAAAGAAATGGGGTGATCAATATTACCTTCACCTGACTGGGCTAATACTATACCTAGATCAATGGAGGATGCATCAACATGCACATGGAATTCCTTATTCCAGTCAGGGAATACTAAGATGGGAGCAGTTACCATCTTTTCCTTCAAAATATCCAAGCTTGCTTGACACTCAGGTGTCCACTCGAACTTAATATCTTTCTTCAACTACTTTTCCATTGGAGCAGTAATCTGAGCATACCCTTTAATAAATTTCCTGTAATATCCAGTATGACCAAGTGTAGTGCGAAGTTGTCTAAAAAATGTTGGAGGTGGCAGGTTCACAATAATAGCTATCTTCACCGGATCCATCATCAAGCCTTGTTTACATACAATGTGACCTAGCAGAATCCCAAAAGGTGCACAAAAGATACACTTTTTTAAGTTCAAGGAAATATGGTGCTGTCTACATTTATCTAGCATGAGTCTTAAACTATTTATATGGTCTTTTAGTAGCCCAAAGATAGTCCAATCATCAAAGTAAACTTCTAAGAATTTATGTATATATTACTTAAAGGCAGAGATGACTACTCTAGAAAATATAGCAGGTGCATTCTTCAATCCAAAGGGCATAACTGTATACTGAAAGGATCCCATTTCTGTAGCAAAAGTTGTCTTATGTCGATCCTCTGGAGCAAGTCTGATCTGATGGTAACCTGAAAATCCATCAGTAAAATAGTACACTTCTTGACCCCCGACATTGTCTAACACTTCATCTGTGAAAGGTGTGGGGAAAGGATCATGTAGGAAAGCATCATTTAGCTTCCTTAGATCAACATAGATTCATATTTCACCCTTAGTCTTCTTCTCTTGCACCACCATAGGACTGACCCACTCAGATTCCTCAATGGGCTCAATAATTCCTGCAGCAAGCATCTTATCCAGCTCCATCCTAAGTTTTTCCTTGTACTTAGGGTTCAGCCTATAAGGACGATGTTTCACAGGCTTCGCATCAGGTTTCAAGGGGATCTTTATGACTCCTATATCACCCAAGATATCTTTCATCTCTAAAAACTTTGTTGGAAATAGGTCCTGATATTCATGGAGAAGTTGGGTCACTTTGCTTACCATTTCATCGTCCCAATAATCTCCAATGGTAGCATGCTTAGGCTATTCTTCTGAGCCAATGTTTACGGTCCGCGTCTTCAGGGGCTGTGTTACCTCAGGAACTTCAACTGCTGGTCCATGAACTTCGCAGTGGCCTTCTGACTTCAGAATATCAATGTTGCGTGGATCGTCATCCTCGTCAATTGCGAGGTTATAACATTCGACTGCATTAGCTTCTTGTGCCTTCCAATCCGGTTGGTATTCTGCTATCTCTTGATCATCAAACACCTTAGTATGGATCAACTGAATAGCTGTGTCTAGAGCAGGGCAAACCTCATTAGTAGAAAATGTCAATACAAAACTATCAATAAGAGTATCCCAACTTACAGTACCCCGGCGAAGCTCGACTTCCGCATACCAATTCTTTGCAACAGGATCCAAGGTATGCACAAACCTATGTACCCACTCTGCATAAGGTGCATGGTTCCAGGCTTCATAACATTGCTCCAAATGCTTCTGAGGGTTAGTCATACCATTAGATCTGTGTCGGACCTCCTGTGGTCGATCCGTGAATCTCAGGCGAAGGGACTGTTGGCAAACTTCCCAACTATGAATGTATTGTTTGTGACCATTCCACCATCTGGCTGTCGTGGCTCTGAATGCTGAGTCCAAAATCTCCATTTTCTATGAGTCTGGTATCTGGGTTGAGAATTGCTCAATAAATGCTTCTGGGTCTGTCGAACCATCAAAAATAGGTAAGGGTCTTGTCTACGAGCCAAGCCATCTAAGAGACTTGGTAATTCTTGCACAACGGTGGCCATGTAACTCGTACAATCTGTTCTACCAATTCTCTAGACCCTCATATGAATCTGTCATATAGGAGTTGTCACACTGCCAATCCATAATACCTTCGGCATTAGGATCAAGATAATCTTATTCCTTTGCTGTAATATTGTAGATATGGTCCAACCCATCCTGATCTTCATCTCGGAGGGGTTTTGTGTACCTTTCTCCTTGGGAGGGATCCAATGGGACTATGAATCTCAAATATTTCCCTTTGAAAGTCATCTGTCTCTTCTTAAGGTTAATAACTGCAACATTTTCCATTGCCCACTCAATACCTAACAAGGCTAGATAGGGATAGCTGTCGTCAATGATCTCAATAACTTCGAAGTCTGCTACAGTACAGATGCCATCAATATCTACTGGGACATTAGGAAATTGTCCTAAGGGCACAATATTCTGCTGATTAGCTAATCTCAACTGTATAGGGGACCAATCAAGGGTAGGTTTGCCCATTTGTTCCCAGTTTTGCTTGGTTAGGACATTGACTTCTGACCCTAAGTCCAATATCACATCAGTCATCTCATGTTCTCCTATCTGAGCGTTCAACCTCATTTCCCTACCAATTCTTCTGACTCTATGAACATCTTTTGCTTGACCAGAACCTTGCTGAGGTTCGTAGGAAGCAATAACTTTCTGCAACTCACTTAAAGCATTCTGATTTCTTAAAAGCTTCAGACAACTCTGTAAAAAGGAGGACAGTGTACTTACTTTATCCGTCGACGCTTCTTGCAGCTGTGACTACTGCTGATGTGGCTGCACAGGTGCTACTGCTGGGCTAGAATCCACAAAATCTTTCTTGGCTTCCATGAATGTCTCCTTTTCTCTTTCAATATCAAAGGTGGGGACTTTCACGGGGGCCTTACGAACCCAAGCCTTGTCAGGTTGTTTGTCGGCAGGCTGTATATGCGTCGTAGCTCCACTTCGGGTAACAACATTAATGGCTGGGGCAGGTCTTTGCTCGACGAAAATCATCTGAATATTCTGAGTAGGGGCACTGTTTCTTTCATAAATCTTAGCTATCAACTGCAGGCACTACTCGATCACATGATCTACTACTCGGCAATACCGACATGTCGTAATTGGGTTCCGACAGTCGTGAGCCAGATGTCTGGCCTGGTTGCAGTTATAACACACCACCTGACCACAACCTCTGCCAGCCATGCCACCACGACCATGGCCTCCAAAACCACCTCTACCTAATGCACCACAACGGTAGCCCAAGCCATCATTACTCTGTCCCTCATTTTGTATCTGATAGGAATCGTAGGTGCATTCTCTCATCAGGTCATAACTGCGACACTCATCTTAATTATGTCCTACAGATTTACAGAATTTGCAGTAAGGATTCTTGGGTACTTGTCCATACCTCTGTAGCAGATAGCAGTCTTCAGGTCGATGCTGCCCTGTTGTTCTGCAAAGCTCGCAATAAAGAACTTGCGGGGTAAATGATTTTGGCGTACCAATATTCAGGTAATTTCTTACCATAGGACACTGTTCCTTGGCATGACCTTTAGTGTGACATTGTGTACACCAAACCTCTTCGCGACCAGTTTTTCCTTGTTTCATATCCCGAAGCTCCAGAGCCATCGCTGCCAACTGTGCTTGAATTTGAGAAATACCAAAATTGTCTATGACAGGGGCAGTTTCAAGCTTCATCGAGATTTCCAGAGCCTCCTGCTGGTCAGCAACCTTCTGTTGCATGAGTGGAGTTCTTATATGCGGTAGCAATGCTGCAATAAATCATTCCTTGTGCTGCGCAGGTCCAATGGGGAAACTGACTTGGTCTAGCAGAACTTTGAATCTTTGATCAAAGTCTCACACTGATTCTCCATGCCTCTGCTGAATCTCTTTCAATTCAGTGATACACTGCGACTTAGATTTCAGCTTCTTAAATTCCTTTATCATTGCTGCTTTTATGTTAGCCAATGCATGGTTCTGAGTGCTGGAGAAATTCATGAACCAGGTCAGAGCATGGTCTCTGAAAGAAGTAACCAGCTGTGCTCTTTTTGTATCTTGATCCATAATGGACTTAGCAGTCCACACTACTTCACATAAAAACCAGAACTGTTCTGGATCCTCTGATCCAGTTCCTTTGAAAACAGGGAGCTTAATGTTGTCATGAATATGGGCCATCACAGGTCTAGGGGGGGACGGAGGGGGACCGGGAGTAGGCGGGGGGGAACTTACTGGGGTAGACTGACTTGCATCAGGAATACTCGGGCTAGGGTGACTTTCAGACTGCGACGGGTTCTCAGGGATAATAGGTCTTCACTGCGGGGTTACCAGAGGGTTTCCAACAGAAGGGGTTTCTTCGGGTTCTGAATCTGCGGGATTTACAGGGGGATACTCAGTATGCTGACCATGGGAATAGGATCCAAAATATCTCTTGTACCTTTTTCCACTTCACAGCAAACCACTTTGCTCATCGAAGGTATTTTCACTTACAACCATAGGTTAGTAATACTAAATCTAACAGTCTGATTCAATTAGTAATATACCTTTTTCAGCCAATAGCATTTTAATTCACAAACTAAATGAATTCAAAAACTTACCCCTTGGTCCTTTGAAAAACTACCGCTTGACTTCACTAAAGGAGGTACTCGTGTCGATGGCGAACTCCATCACAAATGCTTCAAGGGTTCGCGTTGTCCAGAAATCAACAGCGCGGGATATCTCGTTGTTCACCCTTTTTAGTATATTAATTCTCACGAGGGTCCAACCAAGAAACTAACGTGCTTGGAAGTTTGTCCTTCGCTCTGTTAACCTGGATAACCACTGGTGCAACTCTATGTGGATACTACCAAAGAAAATTTCATAAATGTCACAAAAAACTACCTTTGTAAAAATTTGTTTGTACTATGACACGGATCTCTGTTCGCTTGCTCAGTAAATTTCAAATAAGTCTCATCAAGCCAATCACCGATTTCCTTCACAGAGGGCCTCCAAAACATAGCCCTCGAGGTACGACGTAAACCCCTCTTGAGTAGATACTGATTTCAACCGAAAACGAAACCAATTTGTTGGGCTATAGGGCAGACCCAGGTTTTATACCTTTAAGTTCGCACCAACAAAAGACCCACAAAGTTGGCCCTTTTGGAAACAACCTACGAATAGGTTGCAGTCTCACCTGAAACAGCTATGGGGTGCCGCAGAACCAGATTTCTGCAAGCAAAAGAGGGATATTACTGTACCTTTAGCTTTTAACACATTATAAATATAAATCAAAGAGCTTAGCATTCACTTATTTAGCTTCACAGTTAGATAAAAAAATAGTGCCTTGCGCAACCCTTTACTGGGAATTCACAGCGAAGTTATTATCTAGTAGTGATCTTTACTTATCAGATATATAGATATAAATGCATGAAAAAACACAACATAAAAAACACACAGAACCACGACACAAGATATAACGTGGTTCACCCCCAGTGTAGGGGTTACGTCCATAGAACTGTGTTTTATTCAACTTTCTACAAAAACCACAGTTCTGATTTGCGCACTCAGTTGCAGATCCCTTCAGTCCTCAAAGCCGCGCACACAGCAGCAGGCCTCTGCGCACACAGCTACAGATTTCCTTATCACCCAAAAACCCTTTGTACACATAGCTACAGATATTTTCCATGCACATAGCTGGGACTTAACCTTTTCTTACAAAATTAGCCTTAGCCTTGCATCAATTCCTTTTACATAAAAAGCCTAACCTCACTTATTTACAAGAGTGCCTATTTATACAGCGCACTTATTACAAAACCATGGAATTAAACCATGGGTACCCCAAACCCTAAACCCTGGATTTAAACCATGGTTTTATTACAAAATAATGTTTTTGACTCAACCCCGACACCCCTAAGACTATTTTGAGTCGTAACTCCGCTTACAATCTCTCGTAACTCCATGGAGTTACCCATCCTAAGGACCATTAGGGTGCACGCCCCAACATGAAAAAAAAATCAAGTATACTACCCTACAAATTAGATCAATTCTATTAAAAAAGAAATAAGCAAAAAGCGACGAAAAGGGCACCGACGCAAATCCCCCCAGGGGGGATGGGGAAAGGGCTCGAAAGAGCCTATTCCAAAAATGATTTTATTTATTAATGGTTAAAGTATTAGAGGACTGATCTATTAGAAACTTCTTGGTCCTTATAGAGGCTGAAACCAATACTTTACAACTTTGGAAAGTTTTTTGAGTTTTTAGTGAAAAGGGAGACCCCTAGGGGGATTTGAGCGCTCCCGAAGCCACTTCGGACAGAAGATTCCTTTATTTTTTGTCAGAACTGCTAAAATAAAGCAATCATGTTAGAAAAACAAATTCCCAAAATCACTTTAAGAGTACCTTTGGATCAGCCTACCTTATCTCACAAAAAATGAAGTTAAAACTAGCTAAACAGGCAGAAAAGGAACCAAGGAAAGCAAGCTTTCCTTGGGATCTTGGCTTGCTGTTTGTGCAGCCCAAAAAAATGTACTAATAATGCAGAATATTGAATTTTATAATAGCGAAAGTAAATCTAATGCATGCGATCTACAAGTTTCCTTTAAATTTTCATGCAAAAAAGACGATTTCCCTACAGCTAGATCTAGGATGCTTATGAAACTTTTTTAAGTGCAAGATCTAGGATATGAGCTATGAAAAATCAGATCTATGTATATTTTAATTTGATGAAACATATCCAAATCGAATCACAGCTATGAACTGAAAACGTAACCGGGTAAAGTGTTGATTTTGAGGGAGGAAGAAGAGGAGAAAAGTGTTGGTTTCCTTGAAGATCCGCAATAGAGATTTCAGGTGGAATGCCGAGGGACTATGCCTTTGAAAAGTTTTGAAGAGAATGAATAAGAAATCTAGATCAGCATCCTCTCCAAAGTATGAACCTACAACTCAGCTGAAATCAAAGAACTTGCCAAGAAACCTGTGAGATCCGATTAGTACATACAAAGAGATTCAAGATAACATGCATATAAGCTTATAGGACATGCTAAATATAGATCTATAAACATGCATCAAAGGAGAGTGACAGTCAATAAACTTATTGAATAACACCTTTCCTATCAAGATTGTAATAAGCTAATTACCAATCTTAACCACAGATCTACAAGAAATTAGCAGAAAATGACCACAGATACAGGTTACCTCAGTAAAACAATGGCAATAATCATCCACACATGTAATGGAACCACACCATATTTCCTCCAAAGCTTTTATTTATTTCAAATGCAGAATTACAACAATACAATAGTAGCAGCACCTCAACCCAGTTCTAACTAACTTGGAAGAGGAGGTTGTGCCTGGATATATACAAATTACAGGCCATCAAGCCCAGGGGGGCACAAATATCAAGGATATTGACCAAATATGCTGATGGAGAGTCCACCAATGCCTGATCTATGTCTAACTGAGCCATATCTGAGTCTCACTGAGTGCAATTGTCAATCGGAGAGCTGATCTGACTGACACCTCAACCTGTTGACTGAAGCATCCACCAAAACTCATCCAGATGAGCCAAAAACATGTGGAGGAGAGAGGGAGGGAGAAATTCCCCATAAAGGATGCTGAAGATCCACTCTGGATCTGATTTGATCACCTCCTTCAGTCAAGGATTTGTCAGATCTAGTCAATCTGCTTCAGATCTGACTCATTTCAATCAAATCGGCTAAGAATCCACTGATTTATGATTTTGGATTTGCTCCATTATTCATCAATTTATTAATTAAAATAATCAATAATTTATTTTTGGGGCTTTCTGACCTGAGTGATGGAAAGTCACTCAAAACTAGGAAATAGTGGGACCATGGGTTTACATTGTGCTCTTAGCTTGAAAATGAGCACCTACATGACTGAAACCGATTATTTGGCCCACTTTTATTACAAAATCAATTTTTCCAATTAAGCTATTAAAAAATAGCCTAAGTTTTGGAAAAATTAAAATTTAATAAAAAACACTGAAAAAACTAAAAAATTTAAAAATTTAAAAACAGCTAGGGGGACTTACAATGTTCATATGACTCAAAAATGATGTCTAGCATGCTTATACATTGACACATAGACTCTAATAACCTCAATAGGCCTAAATGCCAAGCTGACCACCCCAACTTTGGAGGTATGGAGTGAAAAACTCAGAAATTATCAGTCGTTTATTCAACAACCAATAATAACCAAGGGGAGAAACACCCTGGGCTGATCGCACTGACAAATGAAGTCCAAGAGACCGAGTATTTTATAGACACTATCATGCTAGAACATTTATTACAACTCCCCCATGGGGTATGAACATGTGAAATGATACAACAAGGACTTCCCAGAAGTACTTCCACAGGTCTTTTGAAGTCCGAACAAGTTAACCCTATCCGGTTCACCAGGCTCACTTGATAAAAAACCACTAAGTACAACTTAGGTGGTAACATTCTGGCTCCAACTGTGGGACGTGTGCTCGATCTGGTCTTTGACGAGAACACCAGAATCTCTGGTTGATATACCCTGTAAAAACATCTCAACTTGACAAGAAAAACCTCAGTAGCACAAGTTTTATAAAAAACCAAATGAACCATTAAGCTGATTTATTTAAACAAAATAAATGTAACTAACTAAAAGAATCAAAGTTTTATTATAGCTAAGTAGAAATGCAGAAAGTAAATGCCCTCTTTCAAGGAGCTTATTTTCCTACTCTAAGCATGATATAAAAAGGGTTAAGTGTAATCATAAATCCAATGTAACCACTTAAGCATTTTATTAACATAAAAAAAAATTTCCTTGTCTTTGGTTACCAGCCAAAGTAAGGATACCTTATTTAGAAAGTGCAAACCTGTGTGATGATTCAGGATGGGCGGGATGAATGGGAGATCATAGGAATCAACACTGTCATAAAAATTCTTCCCAAACTTTTATGTGCTCATGCAGGATGCTTCTATCCATGACTGGATAGGACTAATATACCAATCAGAATGATGAGGTAGACTGACTACATCATCATACTAATCATCGGGGCTTATCAAATGATAACTCGTTGCACAAGCCCCAAGTATCTCCAAATCATAAGGAACCTCTATATGTGAAAAAGATAGCTGAGACTGATATTCCACTAATTGCATTACATCTGAATTTTCACAATACTATTTCTCAATGTCTTCATTACTGATACCCTTGTGTGGCTCTACATGGTATGATTTTGAATGATCACGTGAAAATTCTGAATGCTCCTCTTCCATACTAAGGTTTTCCCAGGCATCCATATCTGTGCTTCCCTCTATGGATGTATCGTAGATTGGACTTCCAAAAAATTTTGAATAGACACTCCCATTGTTTTACATATCATGGATGGGATTCTCCATAAGATTTTCACAAGTTGGTTTATCTATGAAATTCCAATATTCATCACTCCCATCCATGTTGTATGTGGGGGACTCTTCATCCATGGCATCATGCTCCTGCCTATCCATGTCCTCCTTGTATTCATAGTAATCTTCTTTAGATAAAATGTTACAAGGCAATAAACTTTCGAAACCTTCATCAATATGTGGAGAACAAGGTCTACTGTCACCACACACCATATTGATCTTATCATAAGTTTCTTTACAGGATTCTGTTATGATATCATGAAGAGGATCTTCAATATTATCTTTAATCAAGGAAACCTTTTGGACATACTCAATGGGATCACTTGGTATGTGTTGCTCAGTGGATTTCTCTAGAGGGCTTTCTGGAAAAGTATCAGCATTGCAACATACTTGAGAATACACCAAATCTTCATTGTCTTCAGCTATGGTGACATGAGGAGAGTCTTCAACACTGTGTTCCATTATGGGATCCTCCTGAAGCTCTTCAATATAATCATTTTGGATTTTCCCTTCTTCAGAATCTTGTTGTGCATTGGTAGATACCTCATTTTATTTAAGAAGACGCTTAATTTCTTCATTTCTCAAATAACCTGTAGGATGATTTTTTATGGGAGTATCATGGACTTCCTCTTCACTTAAATGTTCAAGAAGTGATTCCAAGTCATCAATACTTTGTATCACGGAAAAAGGTCCATCATACGTTTCCATGTGATACTCTGTCCCAGATAGGTAGAAGGTACAGATCTTTTCAAGGAAATTTTTTAAACCATTCGTACTACCCCTACCATCATGCCACTGCTCTAAAAACATCCAAAGGAAGTTTGGAAAAGAAGTAATACATTTATTAGGAAGGCCCTGATAGAACCAACAACAAGCCTCACCCCGGAAAGTACTAGCAAACATTTCCATCATATGGTCTTCATAAAGAATATTGAAGTCAACAATCAACTGAAGGAAAGATTTGACATGCCAGATGGCTGAGTCACCATAATATCCATGAAATGGTGGAAGCCAGTTATATGCATCCCCCAAACCATCACAATAGTTAGGAAAACAAGGGATGTTTGAGAAATCGATAGGTTGAAACGTTAAGGTTAACTGGGCACCATATTTCTCCCTTAATTTATCCAAAATAGTATCCATTTGAAAACCTTGTACTGACAAGGTGGAGCTGTCAAGTGATGAGCTTTAAAGGTTTTAACATGTTGCATGGGCTCATCTGCACACAACAAAACTTCACAAGTTTATGAGAAAACAGGGTTTTATCCCTTCAATGGAGTCGCCATGTGAAACAGAAAAATAAGCATTCGTAAATCTTTTCACAAAAAATATTTCTTTGCTTATCTTTGTAAAAATAAAACTGGAAAAATGGTCAGTGGAGTCGCCAGATGAAAATTAAAGATATACTCTAATTATTCATCAAACAAAGCAAAAACAAAAAGGAAGAAAACCAAATTTGTACTCGGGAATAAAAATATTTATCCCCGGAAACGACACCAAAAAATGTTGCCGCCTTTTCACACACCTGGGTCACGTGGCAGAAATATTCAAGCCACTCAGTGTGTCCTTGGGGGCAAGTCTCGAGTCAAGGCTGTCACCTTGTTCTTGACTCCTCCGTTTAGGCTCAACTCCTAACGAAGCCAAGGGGGGTAGACCCTATTAAGTTACTAAGGATGATTTCTTAGTGTGATGATGTTAAACTGAATCAATTACTTAGGAGTTTGAATATTTTAACTATAGACAATTAAAGATGACGAGATACGAAAATAAACACACGAAAGCACAAAGCTGATACATAATGTATATATGAAGCAAAAATGACCAGTGCCTTAGAATGGAGTCAAATCAATAAGATCGATGTGCTTGCATGTGCTTGGAGTGAATTTTTTGTGATTGCATCTTGGTATGTTTTAAGTTAAATGTGAAGTATGAGTTGATTAAATTAGGTAAAGGGGGACTCCAGATATACCCGAGAGTACTTGGAGTATGTCCAAAACTAAACCTTTACGGCTACCTGCAAGGAATATGTTGGCTGAAATGGAGTCTCTGTGGCTATTGTTCGTAACGCACCCATTAGGGTGTGATAGAGATCGGTGCCCCGAGGTCACTTTTCAGAAGTTCCCACTTCCTTTGGGTATTTTGCCACTGTAGAGGTTTGATCTAGGTGTTGGATTTTCACCTAATGGTTTTTTAGTTCGGGAGAGTGAGTCCTATTTGTACTAGTCACCCAAGTGCTTTTGATACATCTTGACTGATCGAACAAACCGCAGCCAAGTGCAGAGCATACACACTGGAGTCTTGTCAATTTTAGTAAGTTTTAAATTGGATGTTCTTGTTTAAAAGAAAAGCCTCCAAGAACCTCTTTCGATCCAAGTGGATCTCAATCGGGGAATCTAGGAGGCGTTAATTTTAAATTTGTTGATAAGCAAAAGATGAAAAATAAAAAAAAATACACAATTCTTGTTTTCTAATTAATCCTACCACGAATCTCTTTCCCCTTTCTGGTCAATCGAAAAAACGTGGGGTAAGTATTACGATTAATTTCAAATGTAAGATATGGAGTATGGAATTGATAACAAAATCAAGTATACTACCCTGCAAATTAGATCAATTCTAGTAAAAAATAAGTAAGCAAAAAGTGACGAAAAGGGCACCGACGCAAATCCCCCTAGGGGGGATGGGAAAAGGGCTCGAAAGAGCCTATTCCAAAAATTATTTTATTTATTAATGGTTATAGTATCATAGGAATGATATATTAGAAACTTATTGGTCCTTATACAGGCTAAAACCAAGACTTTACAACTTTGGAAAGTTTTTTGAGTTTTTAGTGAAAAGGGAGACCCTTGGGGGGATTTGAGCGCTCCCAAAGACACTTCGGATAGAAGCTTCCATTATTTTTTGTCAGACCTGATAAAATAAAGAGAGCATGTTTGAAAAAAAAATGCCCAAAATCACTTTAAGAGTACCTTTGGATCAGCCTACCTTATCTCACAAAAAATGAAGTTAAAACTAGCTAAACAGGTAGAAAAGGAACCAAGGAAAGCAAGATTTCCTTGGGATCTTTGATTTCTATTTGTGCAGAAAAAAAAAATGCACTGATATTGCAGAATATTGAATTTTATAATAGCGGTAGGAAATCTAATGCATGCGATCTACAAGTTTCCTTTAAATTTTCATGCAAAAAAGACGATTTCCCTACAGCTAGATCTAGGATGCTTATGAAACTTTTTTAAGTGCAAGATCTAGGATATGAGCTATGAAAAATCAGATCTATGTATATTTTAATTTCATGAAACATATCCAAATGGAATCACAGCTATGAACTGAAAAAGTAACCGGGTAAAGTGTTGATTTTGAGGGAGGAAGAAGAGGAGAAAAGTGTTGGTTTCCTTGAAGATCCACAGTAGATATTTTAGGTGGAATGCCGAGGGAATATGCCTTTGAAAAGTTTTGAAGAGAATGAATAAGCAAGCTAGATCAACATCCTCTCCAAATTATGCACCTGCAACTCAGCTGAAATCAAAGAACTTGCCAAGAAACCTGTGAGATCCGATTAGTACATACAAAGAGATTCAAGATAACATGCATATAAGTTTATAGGACATGCTAAATCTAGATCTCTAAACATGCATCAGAGGAGAGTGACAGTCAATAAAATTATTGAACAACACCTTTCCTATCAATATTGTAATAAGCTAATTACCAATCTTAACCACAGATACAGGTTACCTCAGTAAAAAAATGGCAATAATCATCCACACATGTAATGGCACCACATTGTATTTCCTCCAAAGCTTTTATTTATTTCAAATGAATAATTACAACAATACAATAGTAGCAGCACCTCAATCCCAGTTCTAACTAGCTTGGAAGATGAGGCTGTGCCTGGATATATACAAATTACAGGCCATCAATCCCAGCGGGGGTGCAAATCTCAAGGATATTGACCAAATATGCTGATGGAGAGTCCATCAATGCTTGATCTGTGTCTAACTGAGCCAGATCTGAGTCTCATTGAGTGCAATTGTCAGTCGGAGAGCTGATCTGACTGACACCTCAACCTGTTCACTGAAGCATCCACCAAAACTCATACAGATGAGCCAAAAACATGTGGAGGAGAGAGGGAGGGCGAAATTCCCTATAAAGGATGCTGAAGATCCACTCTGGATCTGATTTGATCACCTCCTTCAATCAAGGATTTGTCAGATCTGGTTAATCTGCTTCAGATCTGACTGATTTCAATCAAATCGGCTGAGAATCCACTGATTTATGATTTTGGATTTGCTCCATTATTCATCAATTTATTAATTAAAATTATCAATAATTGATTTTTGGGGCTTTCTGACCTGAGTGATGGAAAATCACTCAAAACTAGGAAATAGTGGGTCCATGGGTTTACATGATGCTATTAGCTTGAAAATGAGCACCTACATGACTGAAACCGATTATTTGTTTCACTTTTATTACAAAATCAATTTTTCCAATTAAACTATTAAAAAATAGCCTCAGTTTTGGAAAAATTAAAATTTAATAAAAAACACTGAAAAAACTAAAAAATTGAAAAATTGAAAAACACCTAGGGGGACTTAGACATGTTCATATGACTCAAAATGATGTCCAGCATGCTTATACATTGACACATAGACTCTAATAACCTCAATAGGCCTAAATGCCAAGCCGACCACCCCAACTTTGGAGGTATGGAGTGAAAAACTTAGAAATTATTAGTCGTTTATTCAACAACCAATAATAACCAAGGGAAAAAACACCCTGGGCTGATCGGATTGACAAATGAAGTCCAAGAGACCGATTATTTTACAGACACTATCATGCTAGAAAATTTATTACAGCTCCCCCATGGGGTATGAACATGTGAAATGATACAACAAGCACTTCCCAGAAGTACTTCCACAGGTCTTTTGAAGTCCGAACAAGTTAACCCTGTCCGGTTCACTAGGCTCACTTGATAAAAAACCACTAAGTACAACTTAGGTGGTAACATTCTAGCTCCAACTGTGGGATGTGTGCTCGATCTGGTCTTTAAGGCAAGGAGAGGATACGAGAACACCAGAATCTATGGTTGATATACCCTGTAAAAACATCTCAACTTGACAAGAAAAACCTCAGTAGCACAAGTGTTATAAAAAACCAAATGAACCATTAAGCTGATTTATTTAAACAAAATAAGTGTAACTAACTAAAATAATCAAAGTTTTATTATAGCTAAGTAGAAATGCAGAAAGTAAATGCCCTCTTTCAAGGAGCTTATTTTCCTACTCTAAGCATGATATAAAAAGGGTTAAGTGTAATCAGAAATCAAATGTAACCACCTAAGCATTTTATTAACATAAAAAAAGTTTCCTTGTCTTTGGTTACTAGCCAAAGTAAGGATACCTTATTTTGAAATTGCAAACCTACGTGATGATTCAGGATGGGTGGGATGGATGGGAGATCATAGGAATGAACACTGTCATAAAAATTCTTCCCAAACTTGTATGTGCTCATGCAGGATGCTTCTATCCATGACTGGATAGGACTGATATACCAATCAGAATGATGAGGTAGACTGACTACATCATCATACTGATCATCGGGGCTTATCAAATGATAACTCGTTGCACAAGCACCAAGTAGCTCCAAATCATAAGGAACCTCTATATGTGAAAAAGATGGCTGAGACTGATATTCCACTAATTGCATTACATCTGAATTTTCACAATACTGTTTCTCAATGTCTTCATTACTGATACCCTTGTGTGGCTCTACATGGTATGATTTTGAATGATCATGTGAAAATTTTGAATGCTCCTCTTCCATACTAAGGTTTTCCTAGGCATCCATATCTGTGCTTCCCTCTATGGATGTATCGTAGATTGGACTTCCAGAAATTTTTGAATAGACACTCCCATTGTTGTACATATCATGGATGGGATTCTCCATAAGATTTTCGCAAGTTGGTTTATCTATGAAATTCCGATAGTCATCACTCCAATCCATGTTGTATGTGGGGGACTCTTCATCCATGGCATCATGCTCTTGCCTATCCATGTCCTCCTTGTATTCATAACAATCTTCTTTAGATAAAATGTTACAAGGCAATAAACTTTCCAAACCTTCATCAATATGTGGAGAACAAGGTCTACTGTCACCACACACCATATTGATCTTATCATAAGTTTCTTTACAGGCTTCTATTATGATATCATGAAGAGGATCTTCAATATTATCTTTAATCAAGGAAACCTTTTGGACATACTCAATGGGATCACTTGGTATGTGTTGCTCAGTGGATTTCTCTAGAGGGCTTTCTGCAAAAGTATCAGCATTGCAACATACTTGAGAATACACTAAATCTTCATTGTCTTCAGCTATGGTGACATGAGGAGAGTCTTCAACACTGTGTTCCATTATGGGCTCCTCCTGAAGCTCTTCAATATGATCATTTTGGATTTTCCCTTCCTCAGAATCTTGTTGTGCATTGGTAGATACCTCATTTTATTTAAGAAGACGCTTAATTTATTCATTTCTTAAATAAACTGTAGGATGATTTTTTATGGGAGTATCATGGACTTCCTCTTTACTTAAATGTTCAAGAAGTGATTCCAAGTCTTCAATACTTTGTATCATGGAAAAGGGTCCATCATATGTTTCCATGTGATACTCTGTCCCAGATACGTAGAAGGTATAGATCTTTTGAAGGAACTTTTTTAAACCATTTGTACTACCCCTACCAACATGCCACTGCTCTAAAAACATCCAAAGGAAGTTTGGAAAATAATTTATACATTTATTAGGAAGGCCCTGATAGAACCAACAACAAGCCTCACCCCGTAAAGTACTAGCAAACATTTCCATCATATGGTCTTCATAAAGAATATTGAAGTCAACAATCAACTGAAGGAAAGATTTGACATGCCAGATGGCCGAGTCACCATAATCTCCATGAAATGGTGGAAGTCAGTTATATGCATCCCCCAAACCATCACAATAGTTAGGAAAACTAGGGATGTTTGAGAAATCGATAGGTTGAAACGTTAAGGTTAACTAGGCACCATATTTCTCCCTTAATTTATCCAAAATAGTATCCATTTGAAAACCTTGTACTCACAAGGTGGAGCTGTCAAGTGATGAGCTTTAAAGGTTTTAACATGTTGCATGGGCTCATCTGCACACAACAAAATTTCACAAGTTTATGAGAAAACAGGATTTTATCCCTTCAATGGAGTTGCCATGTGAAACAGAAAAATAAGCATTTATAAATCTTTTCACAAAAATTATTTCTTTTCTTTTCTTTGTAAAAATAAAACTAGAAAAAAGGTGAGTGGAGTCGCCGGATGAAAATTAAAGATCTACTCTAAGCATTCATTAAACAAAGCAAAAACAAAAAGGAAGAAAACAAAAATAAAAAGATTTATCCCCCGGCAACGACGCCAAAAAGTGTTGCTGCCTTTTCACACACCTGGGTCACGTGGTAGAAATCTTCAAGCCACTCGGTGTGTCCTTGGGGGTATGTCTTGAGTCAAGGCTGTCACCTTGTTCTTGACTCCTTTGTTTAGGCTCAAATCCTAACGAAGCCAAGGGGGGTAGACCCTATTAAGTTAGTAAGGATAATTTCTTAGTGTGATGATGCTAAACTGAATCAGTTACTTAGGAGTTTGAATATTTTAACTATAGACAATTAAAGATGATGAGATATGAAAATAAACACACGAAAGCACAAAGCTGATACACAATGTATATATGAAGCAAAAATGACCAGTGCCTTAAAATGGAGTCAAATCAATAAGATCGATGTGCTTGCATGTGCTTGGAGTGAATGTTTTGTGATTGCATCTTGGTATGTTTTAAGTTAAATGTGAAGTATTGATTAAATTAGGTAAAGGGGGACTCCAGATATACCCGAGAGTACTTGGAGTATGTCCAAAACTAAACCTTTACGGCTACCCGCAAGGAATATGTGGGCCAAAATGGAATATCTGGGGCTATTGTTCGTAACGCACCCATTAGGGTGTGACAGAGATCGGTGCCCCGAGGTCACTTTTCAGAAGTTCCCGCTTCCTTTGGGTATTTTTGCCACCGTAGAGGTTTGATCTAGGTGCTGGATTTTCACCTGATGGTTTGTCAGTTGGGGAGAGTGAATCCTAATTACACTAGTCACCCAAGTGCTTTTGATACAGCTTGACTGATCGAACGAACCACAGCCAAATGCAGAGCATACACACTGGAGTCTTGTCAATTTTCGTAAGTTTTAAAATGGATGTTCTTGTTTAAAAGAAAAGCCTCCAAGAACCTCTTTCGATCCAAGTGGATCTCAATCGGGGAATCGAGGAGGGGTTAATTTTAAAGTTGATTATAAACAAAATATGAAAAATAAAACAACTACACAATTCTGGTTTTCTAATTAATCCTACCATGAATCTCTTTCCCCTTTCGGGTCAATCGAAAAATCGTGGGGTAAGTATTACGATTACTTTGAAATGTAAGATATGGAGTATGGAATTGATAAAAAAATAAAGTATACTACCCTGCAAATTAGATCAATTCTAGTAAAAAATAAATAAGCAAAAAGCGACGAAAAGGGAACCGACGCAATTCCCCCCAGGGGGGATGGGGAAAGGGCTTGAAAGAGCCTATTCCAAAAATGATTTTATTTATTAATGGTTACAGTATCAGAGGACTGATATATCAGAAACTTCTTGGTCCTTATATAGGCTGAAACCAATACTTTACAACTTTGGAAATTTTTTTGAGTTTTTAGTGAAAAGGGAGACCCCTGGGGGGATTTGAGCGCTCCCGAAGCCACTTCGGACATAAGCTTCCTTTTTTTTTGTAAGACCTGATAAAATAAATCAGGCATGGTATAAAAAAAAATTCCCAAAAGGACTTTAAGAGTACCTTTCGATCAGCCTACCTTATCTCACAAAAAATGAAGTTAAAACTAGCTAAACAGGCAAAAAAGGAACCAAGGAAAGCAAGCTTTCCTTAGGATCTTGGATTTCTGTTTGTGCAGCCAACAAAAATGCACTGATATTGCATAATATTGAATTTTATAATAGCGAAAGGAAATCTAATGCATGCGAGCTACAAGTTTCCTTTAAATTTTCATGCAAAAAAGACGATTTCCCTACAGCTAGATCTATGATGCTTATGAAACTTTTTTAAGTCCAAGATATAGGATATGAGCTATGAAAAATCATATCTATGTATATTTTAATTTTATGAAACATATCCAAATGGAATCACAACTATGAACTGAAAAAGTAACCGGGTAAAATGTTGATTTTGAGGGAGGAAGAAGAGGAGAAAAGTGTTCGTTTCCTTGAAGATCCGCAGTAGAGCTTTCAGGTGGAATGCCGAGGGACTATGCCTTTGAAACTTTTTGAAGAGAATGAAGAAGCAAGCTATATCAGCATCCTCTCCAAAGTATGAACCTGCAACTTAGTTGAAATCAAAGAACTTGCCAAGAATCCTGTGAGATCCGATTAGTACATACAAAGAGATTCAAGATAACATGCATATAAGCTCATAGGACATGATAAATATAGATCTCTAAACATGCATCAAAGGAGAGTGACAGTCAATAAACTTATTGAACAACACCTTTCCAATCAAGATTCTAATAAGCTAATTACCAATCTTAACCACATATCTACAAGAAATTAACAGAAAATGACCACAGATACAGGTTACCTCAGTAAAACAATGGCAATAATCATCCACACATGTAATGGCACCACACCGTATTTCCTCCAAATCTTTTCCTTATTTCAAATGCAGAATTACAATAATACAATAGTAGCAGTACCTCAATCCTAGTTCTAACTAGCTTGGAAGGGGAGGCTGTGCCTGGATATATACAAATTACAGGCCATCAAGCCCAGGGGGGGTGCAAATCTCAAGGATATTGACCAAATATGCTGATGGAGAGTCCATCAATGCTTGATCTGTGTCTAACTGAGCCAGATCCGAGTCTCGTTGAGTGCAATTGTCAATCAGAGAGCTGATCTGACTGACACCTCAACCTGTTGACTGAAGCATCCACCAAAAATCATCCAGATGAGCAAAAGACGTGTCGAGGAGAGAGGGAGGGCGGAATTACCCATAAAGGATGCTGATGATCCACTCTGGGTATGATTTGATCACCTCCTTCAGTCAAGGATTTGTCAGATCTAGTTAATCTACTTCAAATCTGACTGATTTCAATCAAATCGGAAGAGAATCCACTGATTTATGATTTTGGATTTGCTCCATTATTCATCAATTTATTAATTAAAATAATCAATAATTTATTTTTGGGGCTTTCTGACCTGAGTGATGGAAAATCACTCAGAACTAGGAAATAGTGGGTCCATGGGTTTACATGGTGCTCTTAGCTTGAAAATGAGCACCTACATGACTGAAACTGATTATTTGTCCCACTTTTATTACAAAATCAATTTTTCCAATTAAACTATTAAAAAATAGCCTAAGTTTTGGAAAAATTAAAATTTAATAAAAAACATTGAAAAAACTAAAAAAATTGAAAAATTGAAAAACACCTAGGGGGACTTAGACGTGTTCATATGACTCAAAAATGATGTCTATCATGCTTATACATTGACACATAGACTCTAATAACCTCAATAGGCCTAAATGCCAAGCTGACCACCCCAACTTTGGAGCTATGGAGTGAAAAACTCAAAAATTATCAGTCGTTTATTCAACAACCAATAATAACCAAGGGAAAAAACACCCTGGGCTGATCGGATTGACAAATCAAGTCCAAGAGACCGAGTATTTTATAGAAACTATCATGCTAGAACATTTATTACAACTCCCCCATGGGGTATGAACATGTGAAATGATACAACAAGCACTTCCCTGAAGTACTTCCACAGGTCTTTTGAAGTCCAAACAAGTTAACCCTGTCCGGTTCACCAGGCTCACTCGATAAAAAACCACTAAGTACAACTTAGGTGGTAACATTCTGTCTCCAGCTGTGGGAAGTGTGCTCGATCTGGTCTTTGAGGCAAGGAGAGGATACGAGAACACCAGAATCTCTGGTTGAAATACCCTGTAAAAACATCTCGACTTGACAAGAAAAACCTCAGTAGCACAAGTTTTATAAAAAACCAAATGAACCATTAAGCTGATTTATTTAAACAAAATAAGTGTAACTAACTAAAAGAATCAAAGTTTTATTATAGCTAAGTAGAAATGCAGAAAGTAAATGCCCTCTTTCAAGCAGCTTATTTTCCTACTCTAAGCATGATATAAAAAGGGTTAAGTGTAATCAGAAATACAATGTAACCACCTAAGCATTTTATTAACATAAAAAAAAAATTCTTGTCTTTGGTTACCAGCCAAAGTAAGGATACCTTATTTAGAAAGTGCAAACCTGCGTGATGATTCAGGATGGGCGGGATGGATGGGAGATCATAGGAATGAACACTGTCATAAAAATTCTTCCCAAACTTGTATGTTCTCATGCAGGATGCTTCTATCCATGACTGGATAGGACTGATATACCAATCAGAATGATGAGGTAGACTGACTACATCATCATACTAATCATCTGGGCTTATCAAATGATAACTCGTTCCACAAGCCCCAAGTAGCTCCAAATCATAAGGAACCTCTATATGTGAAAAAGATGGCTGAGACTGATATTCCACTAATTGCATTACATCTGAATTTTCACAATACTGTTTCTCAATGTCTTCATTACTGATACCCTTGTGTGGCTCTACATGGTATGATTTTGAATGATCACATGAAAATTCTAAATGATCCTCTTCCATACTAAGGTTTTCCCAGGCATCCATATCTGTGCTTCCCTCTATGGATGTATCGTAGATTGGACTTCCAGAAATTTTTGAATAGACACTCCCATTGTTGTACATATCATGGATGGGATTCTCCATAAGATTTTCACAAGTTGGTTTATCTATGAAATTCCAATAGTCATCACTCCCATCCATGTCGTATGTGGGGGACTCTTCATCCATGGCATCATGCTCCTGCCTATCCATGTCCTCCTTGTATTCATAACAATCTTCTTCAGATAAAATGTTACAAGGCAATAAACTTTCCAAACCTTCATCAATATGTGGACAACAAGGTCTACTGTCACCACACACCATATTGATCTTATCATAAGTTTCTTTACAGGCTTCTGTTATGATATCATGAAGAGGATCTTAAATATTATCTTTAATCAAGGAAACCTTTTGGACATACTCAATGGGATCACTTGGTATGTGTTGCTCAGTGGATTTCTCTAGAGGGATTTCTGGAAAAGTATCAGGATTGCAACATACTTGAGAATACACCAAATCTTCATTGTCTTCAGCTATCGTGACATGAGGAGAGTCTTCAACGCTGTGTTCCATTATGGGCTCCTCTGAAGCTCTTCAATATGATCATTTTGGATTTTCCCTTCCTCAGAATCTTGTTGTGCATTGGTAGATACCTCATTTTATTTAAGAAGACGCTTAATTTCTTCATTTCTTAAATAACCTGTAGGATGCTTTTTAATGGGAGTATCATGGATTTCCTCTTTACTTAAATGTTCAAGAAGTGATTCCAAGTCTTCAATACTTTGTATCACGGAAAAAGGTCCATCATATGTTTCTGTTTGATAGTTTGTCCCAGATAGGTAGAAGGTACAGATCTTTTCAAGGAACTTTTTAAAACCATTCGTACTACCCCTACCATCATGCCACTGATCTAAAAACATCCAAAGGAAGTTTGGAAAAGAATTTATACATTTATTAGGAAGGCCCTGATAGAACCAACAACAAGCCTCACCCCGGAAAGTACTAGCAAACATTTCCATCATATGGTCTTCATAAAGAATATTGAAGTCAACAATCAACTGAAGGAAAGATTTGACATGCCAGGTGGCCGAGTCACCATAATCTCCATGAAATGGTGGAAGCCAGTTATATGCATCCCCCAAACCATCACAATAGTTAGGAAAACTAGGGATGTTTGAGAAATCGATAGGTTGAAACGTTAAGGTTAACTGGGCACGATATTTCTCCCTTAATTTATCCAAAATAGTATCCATTTGAAAACCTTGTACTGACAAGGTGGAGTTGTCAAGTGATGAGCTCTAAAGGTTTTAACATGTTGCATGGGCTCATCTACACACAACAAAACTTCAGAATTTTATGAGAAAACAGGGTTTTATCCCTTCAATGGAGTCGCCATGTGAAACAGAAAAATAAGCATTTATAAATCTTTTCACAAAAATTATTTCTTTGCTTTTCTTTGTAAAAATAAAACTGGAAAAAAGGTCAGTGGTGTCGCCAGATGAAAATTAAAGATCTACTCTAAGCATTCATCAAACAAAGCAAAAAAAAAATCAAGAAAACAAAAGTCGTACTCGGGAATAAAAATATTTATCCCCGGCAACGGCGCCAAAAAGTGTTGCCACCTTTTCACACACCTGGGTCACGTGGCAGACATCTTCAAGCCACTCGGTGTGTCCTTGGGGGCAAGTCTTGAGTCAATGCTGTCACCTTGTTCTTGACTCCTTCATTTAGGCTAAACTCCTAACGAAGCCAAGGGGGGTAGACCCTATTAAGTTACTAAGGATGATTTCTTAGTGTGATGATGTTAAACTGAATCAGTTACTTAGGAGTTTGAATTTTTTAACTATAGACAATTAAAGATGATGAGATACGAAAATAAACACACGAAAGCACAAAGCTGATACAATGTATATATGAAGCAAAAAATGACCAGTGCCTTAAAATGGAGTCAAATCAATAAGATTGAGGTGCTTGCATGTTCTTGGAGTGAATGTTTTGCGATTGCATCTTGGTATGTTTTAAGTTCAATGTGAAGTATGAGTTGATTAAATTAGGAAAAGGGGGACTCCAGATATACCCGAGAGTACTTGGAGTATGTCCAAAACTAAACCTTTACAGCTACCAGCAAGGAATATGTGGGCTGAAATGGAGTCTCTGGGGCTATTGTTCGTAATGCACCCATTAGGGTGTGACAAAGATCAGCGCCCTGAGGTCACTTTTCAGAAGTTCCCGCTTCCTTTGGGTATTTTGCCACCGTAGAGGTTTGATCTAGGTGTTGGATTTTCACCTGATGGTTTGTCAGTTGGGGAGAGTGAGTCCTAATTATACTAGTCACCCAAGTGCTTTTGATACAGCTTGACTGATCGGGCGAACTGCAGCCAAGTGCAGAGCATACACACTAGAGTCTTGTCAATTTTGGTAAGTTTTAAACTGGATGTTCTTGTTTAAAAGAAAGGACTCCAAGAACCTCTTTCGATCCAAGTGGATCTCAATCAAGGAATAAAGGAGGGGTTAATTTTAAAGTTACTGATAAACAAAAGATGAAAAATAAAACAAATACACAATTCTGGTTTTCTAATTAATCCTACCACGAATCTGTTTCCCCTTTCGGGTCAATCGAGAAATCGTGTGGTAAGTATTACAATTAATTTGAAATCTAAGATATGGAGTATGGAATTGATAACAAAATCAAGTATACTGCCCTAAAAATTAGATCAATGCTAGTAAAAAAAATAAGCAAAAAGCGATGAAAAGGGCACCGACGCAAATCCCCCCAAAGGGGATGGGGAAAGGGCTCGAAAGAGCCTATTCCAAAAATGATTTTATTTATTAATGGTTACAGTATCAAAGGACTGATATATCAGAAAATTCTTGGTCCTTATACAGGCTGAAACCAAGACTTTACAACTTTGGAAAGTTTTTTGTGTTTTTAGTGAAAATGGAGACCCCTGGGGGGATTTGAGCGCTCCCAAAGCCACCCGGTGAACGACCCGGTGAGGGATGACCCCTCCTGGACACCTATCCCCACCAAATTTCCATAAAAAATCCCTAAATTTGAGGGAAAAGTTGGTGAATATCCTAGGGCTCATGCCACCACTTTTCAGTTATGGTGTTCTTCTAATTCACTAAATGAAGATTCGGTTAGGTTGAGGATGTTCCAAAGAAACTTAATGAATACTATAGAAAAATGGTACATTGAGTTTCCTTCTGCTGCGTTCAGTAGTTTTTGGGACTTGGCTAGTGCATTCCTTAGCCACTTTCAGCTTTCGATCCGATACGATTTCGGAATGGACTTGTTATCTACCTTTAGGTAGAACAAGGCTACCCACATCTCGGATCATATCCAAGAGTGGAGGAGGTGAAAGAGCCTTATAAAATCCACTATTCCTCTTGAGTTCTTACTAGAGTGGTTCCTTAAATCCCTATTGCCTTACATATCTAAGGACGTATCCACTCCAGGAGTGATGAACAAAGAAGAAGCCATTCTCAGGGCCCAGCAATTGGATTTGATTTATTCACAATCTGGGATCTTGTATGAGATTATCCTTGAGGCATCGATGCCTACCCACAATGCAGAGAAACCTAAGCCTAGACCCCATGCCAATGGTGTGGTTGGATCCGTAAACTCTCCCATTGTAGAGTCTTTGGCCAAATAGCTTCATCAGCTGTCCGTCAAGCATTCTACGATGGAGGCAGCAAAGGCTTCCCCCTCCCCCCAAAGTGTAAATGTTTTTGCACAAACCTCTCAGAAGGGAAATCAACAGCTCGGTGGGAAGAAGAAGAGAGGAAAGAAAGGGGAGGGAAATCAAAACAAGTAGAAACCTATGAAAAATGTTGATGGGGTAAAGAAAGAAAAGAAAAAGGTAAAGTTCCTGTGTAAGTTGTGCCATGAGGATCACCTCACTCACCTTTGTCCCCTTATGGAACAAGCCCAGAAGCTACTAAATCAAAACAACCAGCTGTCCTGAAGGATCCTTTTTCCCAAGGGAAAAACTCTGCTTCAGCTTCTAATGTAGCAGAGGGCACTCCAGGTGCCCCTGGCCCCAACTATATCAACATGGTTCGATATTCGACTTTGCTACAAACTAGGAATAAAAAATATGAAAAAGAGACTTATAAGAAGGGTAAGTCTATAGGTGAAACTTCTAACCCTATCACAATCGAGAAGCCTGTTGAAACTATTCCTAAGATACCAAAAGGTGCCTTTAAGAAGACCTTGCATAACCCTAATGCTAGGGCTGCTTCAGACTACTCCATGGTTGAAGACTTAGCCCAAACCCCTTGTGCAATGTTAGCTTTAGAGGTGTTACAGAGCTATACCACCCAGTGAGATGCCCTCTTAGCAACATTAGGTAGCATGGACTCGTTGAGTCTCATGGTGAAATTTCACTTGTCTGATGTTAAAATTCACCTACCTTACCATGTAGCCTTATCAATAGATGTCATCAATGCTAGAAATACCATTGGAAGGGAAATTGTTGATGAGGGTGCTTCTACATGCGTTATGTCCTTGTCATGTTGGAAAGCTCTCGGATCCCTAGAGATGGTCCCGTCAAACACTCTGCTTAATACTTTTGACGAAAGGTCATTCTATCCACATGGCATCCTACCAGCTTTTGAAATTAAGCTGGCAGGGAAAGCAATGTTTGTTGAGGTGGAAGTGATTGATGCACCTTTGTACTATAATTTGCTTTTGGGAAGAAGCTGGACTTATGCCATGTCCGCTATTGCATCAGCTCTCTTTCGGGTGGTATTTTTTCCACATGAAGGAAATTTGGTTACTGTTGACCAACTCGATTTTACTCGAAAAGGCTGCATGGAGTCTAATGAGTCCGTTGTGCCATTGGTTGATCAGGTCAAACCTGCTACATAGAGCTTGGGGGATGGAATGTATGCATCACTAATGGGCACATTTGATCTTCTAGCCCCGATTAACTATATCGGTTCTTCTAGTGTGGGGAATTCCATAGCCATGGTTGTTGATAGGACTCATCCTTGGGTTCTCCCTTCCCCCCATGAACCAAAAGTGCCCTTATCAGCAGTGGAAGTGGTTTACCAAGATATCACTCAAACCACTATTGATCCTATTCCAGACCCTCTCACAGTCTCGGAGGACCTGGAAGAATTCTATTTGCCCACTAGGGTGAAAAACTCTTTGCACTCTATGGACTATTTAGATATGGTTTTACCTTTTGATGAAGCCATTCTGGAAGCCATGTGTGGACATGGTAAGATCTATGAATATCTTCACCATTGATCCTATTTTATTTCAGAGCTAAGCAGGATAGAAAATCAAGAGTTTCATATGAGACTGTCAGATGATGTTGATACACCCATCAATACCTTACCCAGGGAAGGAATGTTTGCTGAGGGGAATATGGAAAATATTTCCACTACCATTCCTATCAACATCTCTGTAAATCTAGATGTTGTGGAAAATATACATATAGGTGCAAACTGCTCTCCTAAGGAGATTTCAATCTATAAGGCCTTGTTAAAGGAATTTCATGACATCTTTGCCTGGTCATATGAGGAGATTCCAGGAATTGATCCATTGATAGTTGAACATGAAATCCAAACATACCCTGACACTAAACCTATTTGGAAAAAGTTAAGACCTGTTAACTTGCGTAAAGCGGCAGTTGTGAAGGCTGGAGTTGAAAAACTATTGAAGGGTGGTTTTATTTATCCCATAGCTCTGACGGGATGGGTACCAACCCTGTTCCTATTGATAAGAAGCAAGGGACCATACACATATGTACTGACTATAGATATTTGAATAAATCCTATCCTAAGGAAAACTATCCCATGTCATTTATAGACCAGATTATAGATGCGTGTGCGGGAAGTCAAGTGTTCTCGTTTATGGATGGTTTCTCTGGATACAATAAAATTCAAATAAAACTGGAAGACCAACATAAAATTGCTTTCATTTGTCTCTGGGGGGAAACATTTCAATGGGAAATGAAATTTTCCTTCCATGATATCAAAGCCATTGTCAAACCTTATCTTGATGATCTTCCTGCACATTCTCGTAAGAGGATTGACCATCCAGATCACTTACGGTTGATATTTGAGCGATGCAGATACTATAAGATCCACTTGAATCCTCACATGTGTGTGTTTTGTGTCGAGTCTGGGAATTCCATAGCCATGGTTGTTGATAGGACTCACTGAAGAAGACTCATTCCCAGATGAACATATCTTCTTGATATCCACCTTTGATCCCTGGTATGGAGATATACTTATATATCTCTAGAATTTGAAGTATCCTGCGGCTTCCTCATGGGAGGAACGACATAAATTACGCCTTCATTCTAAGAACTACCTCATCATAGGAGATACTTTATATCGAAGAGGGGTAGATTCCATTTTGCGTCGATGTCTTACTCATGAGGAAGCGGATATTGTCCTAAATGATTCCCATAGCGGAGCATGTGGGGGTCATTTATCTAGATTAGCAACGACCCAGAAGATACTACATGCCAGTTATTTTTGGCCCACAATCTTCAAATATTGTGTGGAAGCGGTGAAGCACTATCATCCTTGTCAGTTTTACACCAGAAAAATGCGGTCACATCCTGCTCCATTGTTTCCCATTGTCACAGTGGACCCCTTCATGAAGTGGGGGATTGAATACTGTTATGGAGAGAAATTCCTATGGCTTGGGGTACCACAACAGACAGCTTTGACTCCAGAAATCAATCTTTCCCAATATGCAATAGAAATAAAATGTCTAACACTAAAGGATCAAACCTCGTACCTTATTCCAGACGGTTGAAGTAGATCCCCGTTGAGCTTTCCAATATTCAGCTTGAATTGATATAATACTTCGTCAACAACAAGTAAACAATACAAGCATACTATATATCATGGTGTTAGATCTATTCTAGCATATATAATTAATAATGTAAAAGCATTTGACATATTCCAATGGATACAATATTCAATCAAATACACATCATTGGACAGGAAAAGATAGTTCTTATTAATATAAATCAGAGATTACAAGATAGATACAATCTCTGACAACACGTCTGCGAACCGGAGAAACTGAATCCCGCACTTGGGCCTCAACCACCTCAATCCTCCATCTCATGATAGCAAGCTCACTAGCAAAAGGCAAGCTTGGGAAGAACACAACAGTGCTCCAAAGGGACAAAGGGATGCAGACTCAAGCATAAATTCTAGCAACAATGGACTATAGTTTCATTGCTTTCAATCTCTCTATATGCCTTCAATGTACCAAGGGGTTCCTTATATAGCTTCACAAGGGATAATGAAGGGTTGAATCTGAGCGATCTCAAGGCATATGGAAGGCCAGGAGTCGAATGAGTTGGATCCATGTCAAGGAAAACTCCAAAAGGATTTGGACTATGCACATATCCCGATGTACATGATTATAGGGGTCAAACCCACGTATGTACGTGGTTATCGGATAAAAAGCTGCGTATATCATTTTTTATATAGTTTTAGGGATGATCAAGGAAACATCAAAGGATAAAATATGGTCCATGGGGTCTAAAGATTCTACAGCGGGACAGGGGAAGGCCATACAAAGTGTGATTCACCTGGAGTGGTGAAATCTGCTATAACAGATGCCCCCTAATGTGTGAGGTCAGAGGGGTCATACGATGGCCGAAATAAATTATAAGTCCATCCTAGAAGTGGAGTGATGAAGGATCCCAAATGGAAGACCAGCCACCCAATCAGCATAGTACAATGATACAACTCTGCATATAATTGCAAGTACATATAGAAGTCTCAGATACATAAGAGTACAATGGCCATGAATAGGCATAATACATGATATCACATATGTGGTCATCGCCACATACAATGTACATAGATCAGAATCTCCATGATGAAGATGTACAAAGGACCATGATCTCCAAAATGGCTGAAGATATACAATAAATCTAGATCTCCATAGTGGCTGGAAATGTCTGACATACACTGGAATCAAGTCACGAGAGATGAAATCTCATGAACACTGGCACGATCAAGGAGGTAGCATATAAGAGATGCCACCAGTCTGGAAGGTCTTCTACACAAACCGCTATGAGTACATGTCCTACTATGCGAATAGAGGTGTCGAGGTCGAACATAGTAGTCCATTGTCTGATTATAGGTCATTGATGTATACCGTTAACATACGTGAGATTACCCACCGATAATGATAATGGGAATCAAGGTACTAGAGTGCAAACTAACAAGTGTGAATAGATGTGTTGAGGTTGAACACTTGAGAGAATCCATCGATCAGGGGACATTGATGTATTCCCAAGAAACTATCGATGGCGAGAGAACCTGCCACTGATGACTATAAGTCTCAAGGCACTCAAAAGGACCCTAGATTCCAATCCTAGAATAAATGATCTAAAGTCGATGGGATGAAATCCACTAGAAGGAGGGCATTAAGGCATCCCCCCTCATCCAACACGAGGTACTCAGCAAAGATGTCTAATGTGGAAGGACTAGATCATAAAGTGCATGAACCAGTAACTGTACCGGGAATGGCCGACATGTAAAGTCAAGATAACTGAGGAATATCCGACGTAGGTTTCAACTTCCTTCGAACAAGAGCATAACGGCATATGGTGACTGAATGAAGGCAGCATAGACTCGATATACAAACTGGGACATCTCTGTGACACAGGAGACATCAACAGAGGCTCCATAGGGACTGGAAGCTTAACCAGTCGGTGGAGATAAACTCAGATAAACGAGTACAACTCCTAAGTCAAACTACAACCCAACCAATGGATGTGATATATAGTGCTCTGTTCGAAGGCGACACGACTCGACAGCTGCCAAAGATAACATCTTTCCTTGTCCGAATTTTTTGTTTTTTGATTTTTTTAGACTTTTTCATTTATTTGAAAAGCTTGAAAAAAGAATAAACTAGCTTTATAGTTACAAACTAGGAGGAGACAAGTGTCATAAAGGAAAACAAACTAGTTCCAAGCAGTGGAACATACCTATGCTCAATGCAAGGATACATGTGTAGGATATCGACACTCGAGGGAAAATCCCCTCCTGGTAAAAAGGGAAATCAAGCTGCGAAGGATATATAAAACGGCTGTGCATGGCTAGACATGAGACAAGCTTAGGCTATATGGCTAAAACTCAATGTCAGGGGAGCTAGCATAAAGCTCAATAAGGCAGGAAAAGCTCATGATAATGCATTCACAACTTGACATATACAAGGGAGTCCCATGGAAATGGCCAACATAAAGTTCAAGAGGAGTATGAAGCTCTTGCTCAAGGACATGGCGGGACTAAAAGGGACTCCCAGACCTAAGAGAGGACTCACAGCATGGGTACCAAATGCAAAAGGGAGCTAACTAGGGCACCCATGTATAGGAAAGCTCTACCATTCACATAGTACCACTTCTAATAGCAGCATGAAGGTTCCGTGATACCATGGGATGGGTTCGTACTTAAGGTTAAGATGGAACGACCATAAGGCAATGCATAAGTGCAAGCGGATGTGAAATCCTAACCTATATGCCAGTTCAAACATAATACTTGTGACAGGAACGAACGGGTCGAAACCTCAGAGAGAGTGTACAAAACTTGACCCTACATGACAACCATATTAGTCTAAAACAACCCAAAATAGTCAATAAAGAATCCAAACTATAGGATATAGGGAGGAATGATCATGACAACAGCACCCAAAGGAAACAATGCGGTGAACGATGAGACATAAATAAGAAACTAAGGTGTAGACCCAATGTTCATGCATCCACTACCACCCCCATGAGGGTGACCACTGGTGCAAAGACCGAGCGAAGGGAAAAAATCCTCCACAAATGGAGTAGAGGATGGAAGATGACCATTCCCAAATATATGAGCACGGTAAGGGGCTGTGATGCCCCCAAGTCTGACACCATAGTCTGTACTAGGACCAAGATGGGTGATAGGATACCAGGCATGCCGAAAATAAAAGGACCCAAACTCAAGAGAGCATAAATATACTCAAGTAACCATGATCCCAAAGGCCAACTAGCGCATAAAGAGCACACTCCTATGACAATCTATAGCCAAAATAAAAGCAAACCAAGGGGAGGATATGTGAGATCCCGAATGCAGCAGGTATTTCTCACCTAGGAGAGGCTCGAAACTCCCATACACTACAAGCGGAGGTACATAACCAATTATAGTGGCCCTCAGCTTCAACGCATAAAGCGACTGTGTTGTCCAACCTCTACCTGGCTAGGACACTCATAGAATAACCTCTGCAAGTACCTCCTCGATAACCTAGGTAAGGTCACTAAGGTCACCTCAATATAATCAAAGCTTAGGCGGACAGTCGCAGGCGGGATTGACCGTATGGGTAGGGTAGCAAAGCCCAAAACTCTTGAAAGAGCCCCCAGATACGAATACAATTCTGGAAATATCTCCGGTGATACTCAGTTATGACTAGGGGTCATCCCAATCAATAACCACTCACACTGCCTCGTGCTTAACTCCCGTTTGAGAGGAGGATCCTCAGAACGATGGTTATACCAAGGATTTCACACACTCCCTGGACAGACACCTAGATGTTGTTGTTTAGTGATCTTGGAGAATTGACTTACAATGAACTATTCCAAGATCCTAAAACCTAAGCTTGTTGGTGCACCCTAGAAAAGAAAAGAGTGTAATTCATTTTAATTTAGCGTTGATTTTAATTGGCTGTAATTACTCAAAGGGAAATGGCCGTGCAACTAGTGATATGAAGACTCAGCAGTGAAATAAAAGTGCACACCATAACAAACAATGCTAAGTGCAATCTTTGTCGAATGAAAAATAGGGTATGCCACTGCATGAGATGCATAAATATATATTCCTTTCTGAATGCCAATGCAATCCTTCCTATATGAAAACCTAAACAAAACTCTCATCCAAGCAATCCAATGCAAGTACCTCCTCAAATCCATATCTAATATGCAACTAAGAGTGCAACTACTTTGTATTTTTCAATATAAAAGAATGAAAAATGCAATAAAAGTCATCTAAAACTCTCAGTCTCTGTAGCAAGTATAAAAGACAAGCCCAGCAAGACACCAATACAAAAAGAGTAATGCACTAATGGCAAAACAAAAAGGAAAAATGACTAAAACTACTTTCAAAGAAAAATCAATGAAAAGGCGGTCTCTGGTCACAAAAGAAGCATCCAATAGACAACATCAGACCCAAGGAAGACCCAACCACACTCACAACCCACCCAGCAACTTCCCACAACATCAAACTCACCAAAAGGGAGGATGTATGCGACTATATAAAGAACAGCTTCGTATGTACGCGACTTCTGGCCAAAAATCTGCGTATGTACACGACTTTTAGCCAAAAACCTGCGTATACAGAGAAGGCAGTGGTAAAAAGCAGGCCAAGGACAAACCAATAAAGGGGAGTGTCAATGGACAAACATACAATAAAATGCGACACAGAAATAGGGAGAAACCAAGAGCAATTCAATAATATCAAGCCCATTGTGCCGACAACCCCAAAGAAAAACAAGGAACATCCCCAGCAGAGTCACCAATTCTGTTACGAAGAGAAATTCCTATGGCTTGGGGTACCACAACAGATAGCTTTGACTCTAGAAATCAATCTTTCCCAATATGCAATAGAAATAAAATGTCTAACACTAAAGGATCAGACCTCGTACCTTATTCCGGACGGTTGAAGTAGATCCCCGTTGAGCTTTCCAATCTTCAGCTTGAATTGATATAATACTTCCTCAACAACAAGTAAACAATACAAGCATACTATATATCATGGTGTTAGATCTATTCTAGCATATATAATAAATAATGTAAAAGCATTTGACATATTCCAATGGATACAATATTCAATCAAATACACATCATTGGACATGAAAAGATAGTTCTTATTAATATAAATCAGAGATTACAAGATAGATACAACCTCTAACGGTACGTCTGCAAACTGAAGAAACTGAATCCCCCACTTGGGCCTCCACCACCTCAATCCTCCATCTCATGACAACAAGCTCACTAGCAAAAGGAAAGCTTGGGAAGAACACAACAGTGCTCCAAAGGGACAAAGGGATGTAGACTCGAGCATAAATTCCGGCAACAATGGACTATAGTTTCATTGCTTTCAATCTCTCTATATGCCTTCAATGTACCAAGGGGTTCCTTATATAGCTTCACAAGGGATAATGAAGGGTCGAATCCGAGCGATCTCAAGGCATATGGAAGGCCAGGAGTCGAATGAGTCAGATCCATGTCAAGGAAAACTCCAAAAGGATTTGGACTATGCACACATCCCGATGTACGTGGTTATAGGGGTCAAACCCGCGTATGTACGCGGTTATCGGGTAAAAATCTGTGTATATCATTTTTTATATAGTTTTAGGGATGATCAAGGAAACATCAAAGGATAAAATATGTTCCATGGGGTCTAAAGAGTCTACAGCGGGACAGGGGAAGGCCATACAAAGTGTGATTCACCTGGAGTGGTGAAATCCACTATAACAAATACATGACATGCAACCCAACCTCAGCTGGGGGGCACAAATATATCATTGTCGCTGTGGACTATTTTATGAAATGGGTAGAGGCAATGCCCACCTTTAAAGCCAATGGGGAAACAACAGTTTTCTTCGTGTTCAATCAGATTATAGCACGGTTTGGTATACCCAAGGTGATTGTCACTGACCATGGCAGTCATTTTCAAAATAGCATGATGACAAAACTGACCACTATGCTTGGAGTCAGACAAGAACATTCATATTCGTACTATCCTCAAGCAAATGGTCAGGTTGAGGTTGTTAACAAGACTTTGAAGACTATCTTCAAATGTACAATTGATGCAACCCATTCTAATTGGCATATCATGCTATACCCTGCTCTTTGGGCATATCGAACTAATATAAAAACTGCTATGGGTTTCTCCCCCTTCCAACTCGTTCATGGAGTGGAAGCCGTTACCCCAGTTGAATGTGAAATCCCGTCTTTGAAAATAGCTATTCATGTGTTACTCGATACAATAGATCTTGAAGAATGTCCAGTACACTTAGAACACCTTGATGAACATCATAGAGATGCACTGACAACTAATCAAGCTCACAAGAATAGGGTCAAAAGCCAATATGATAATTCAGTTAAACCTCAGGTTTTCTTTGAGGGGGAACTTGTTTTTCTTTGGGACGAAGACAAAGAACCCCTGGGAGCAGGAAATTTCAAGGCCATGTGGTTAGGACCTTATGTTTTGTTAAAAGTCTTAAAGAAGGGTGCATATGAGTTAATTGATTTTGATGGGAATAAGCTGCCTGAGCCTAGAAATGGGCTCTACCTAAAGAAGTACTATGCCTAGGCTTAGCACTTTTTCTTGTATTTTATTGTATGTATTTTTCTGTATACTAGTTTGTCTGTTTTTTTATTTTTATACCATCTGCTGATTGTTTCAGATGTCTTCTGAGAGGTACATAGGTTTCGCTGATGGTGCCAGTCGCCACACTTGTAATCTTGCTTCAACATCATGGGTCATTTATTCTCCCTCAGGACAGTTAGTTTCCTCAGGAAGCGCTTGCTTAGGTCCTGCTTCTAATAATGTTCATGAGTATAGGGTTGTAATTGAGCTTCTATGGGATGCTTTGTCATGTGGTATCACCCAGTTGGAAGTTCGAATGGACTCTCAACTGGTGGTTTTCGAGCTCAATTGAGCTTATCAGGTGCGGAACCCTATTCTATTGTGTCAGTTCATGCAAGTTAGGTTATTGAAAATAAATTTTGAGTTCATTACATTCAATCGCATTCCAAGAAATTAGAATTCATTAACTGATGGATACGCTAATTACATTTTGGATTGGCATCTAACACATATTTCAGAAAAATATACAGCATACACATAAAAAACATTTGTAAATAAACTGACACAATATATATATATATATGTGAATATCTGTCTATAGATAGGTCAAGTCTCCGATCCTCAGATCCAGTCATAACTGTATAATATACAAAAGATATAAAAAATATGGATCACAGTCCATCAAATGACCTAGATCTAAGCTAGACCACCCTATTCACTTGGACCACTCTGGTCCCCCCGATCTCCCTATACTATGGCTTTTTCAGCCTCCTCGGCTTTGATAGCCTCAACAACATCTATGTATACTAAAACTGCTCTGGATACCCACCTCAAAAGGTGTATCCAGACATATGGAACTCCAACCACAAACTCCTACATGATGGATGGGATGTGCTCTATCCACAAGGTCAGTACTCTCTAGGTAAACCTAGCCAGCTTCCCCTCTAGAACCCTAATAAGCCCCTGGTCTTCGCCTAAGACAGGATGCACATACATGCGTGGATGCCCTTCAGGGCGGACTGGTCCAATATCTGCATTTTGACATGTTTATAGGATTAGAACTCTGATACATATGTATATATCTCTATATTTTAAAATTCATAAAAAAATTAAAAATTTGGAAATTAAAAAATTACCTAGCTCTCCCCATGCTCCTCCTAGAGGGAGGACAAGGTCTGGATCACCACGAAAATCCATCTCAGCATATGCAAACTGCTCCAGTGCTAGTAACTGTCGCTCCCACCAAAAGTAGAAGTCATCATCATATACATTCTGAACTGAACCACCTCCTCCCTGGTGGAGGAAGATATCTCCCCACCTGCTTAGCCTAGGCTGACAAGGAGATCGAAGCAATAGGGGTATTGCAGGGCTAAATCCTGACACTCTCTCTCAAAGAAGGAAACTAATATGCTAGAATACCCAAAGTTCTTCCTCCTTCCTCTCTTGCAGTCAAAGAGTTGCTTTCTCAAAATTAGGACAACTCCCGAACACCAATCATATAAATCCCCTTGCACGTAGTCCACTTCCAACCTCATTTGGTTCCATGGAGCGAGATGAAGAGAAGATGATCCTGCAACCCTCACTATGGTACTTGTCAGTACCTGTAAAGGAAGATCACGTATATGTGCGATAGGGATGCAACTCCCTCTCTTTTGGGTACTTGGTGCACATTATATATCAATGTAGTTTTGGACACTTAGAGGATCACCGCCTCTGCCAGTGCCCTCCAAGTTGACCGGAGCTCCCCATCGTGATAGACCGGTAATGAAGTAAATGTCCTCTGATGTAATCTCCCATTAGAGGAAATTTCAACTTAGAATGGGCCTTTCAACTTTAACTCAAATTCCATGTCATCATGTGTTAGCCAATGAAATTGCTTTAAATTTGAAATACCGTATAGGTCTTAAACACTTTTTTAATATAAATTTGGGGATATGTATCATAAAAAAAACTACTTTTTTTGTTTGTATTTTCAACATATATCCCCGTGTTTTTACTCAAATTTCGATCAGGAGAGCTCGTTGGATGCCGAATTAAATTCCGCATCCAACGAGTACCCACTCAGCATACTTTTGACGGACCCCGCTACCCCAAAAACAAGAAATACCTGAAAAACGTGATGATGACATAATCATCACATTTTTTCAAGTATTTATTGTTTTTGGGGTAGCGGGGTCCGTCAAAAGTATGCCGAGTGTGTACTCGTTGGATGCAGAATTTAATTCTGCATCCAATGATCTCTCCTAATCGAAATTTGAGTAAAAACACGGGGATATATGTCAAAAATACAAACAAAAAAATAGTTTTTTTTCTTTTCTTCCTCCAAAATTAATAAATATTATTTTATTATTTTAACTATTATTTTATTAATTTTTTTTAGGAGGCCCATTTTGAGTTGAAATTTCCTCTAAAGAAGGATTCACCTTGAAGGTCAAAAATACCTAAATAATGGTCTCATTAGTTTATCATGAACTCTAGCAGGCGAACATTGGCCTGCATAGGTGATGTGCAAAAGAATTTCAACAACCCACTTGAACGTAAAACATTCACAGTGGGGGCATCTTGGAGTGCTTCTTTATCCATATCTTCATGCTCACTCTCCCTCCATTCAAGCACCATCTTCACACCTAGAAAAACAATCACTGTGAACCTTTAGTGTCATATAAAAATTCAAAATTTTGACTCTATATATCTTTTTCCCATTCACGCAGCATACGTGACTGTCTAGTTAGACATGTCGTGTACTATACGCGACTGTCCTTCAGGAAAACCCATGTACAGAACACGTGTATATGAGTTTCAATATAGTGAACCCACATACACCACGTGCCTTGCTTTAGGGCGCTCAAAAATATAAAATTTAGACTCAAATTTGAAATTTACTAGGATCAAATTAAAGAGCTTGGGGTGTAGTCTTACCTGACACTTGCAGAATTGGATTTCGTCCACCGGATTGTCCACACCGATCGAATGAAGGTAGAGGTAAAAACTTGATTCTTATGGCTAAAATTCAAAATGGTGAGTTTTATTTAGTTTTTTGAACCAGTTATAGAAATTATATTTCTTAAGTGGGTTTTTTTCCTATATTTCATATTTTATCAAACTAATCCCATCTCTTTTTTCCTTGTAATAGGTTTTTCATCATTCTAAAGTGTTTTTTGCTCATATAGGATGGTTTTATGTCATTCCACATGCATTTTTGCATCTATATTGATTCCATTTGAAACTTAGCAATCAACATTTTAACCACGGACTATCGTATTTTAAAACCATTAGATCCTTGTCTTTACCACCCTTCTTCTGTGGATAGGGCTTTCCTTTCATCAGTATCCTCATTTAGAACCTATGATGTCTTTTGATACTCATGCTGCAGTTGTGTTAGGTATAGGGGAATCCATTTAGCTAATTTTCATGCCAAATGGAGCCTCATTTTGGTCTCTTTTTACAAGTTATCCCTTTATAGGACTCCCCACCCTTATGGAGTTTCTTTAGGCCCAGGTATGACTCCTTAAAATAGACTTGACTGCCGAGTTAACTTGTCTGTTGAAACTTGTTAAGAATATGTGAATGGGAATCTGCATTGGTGGTAGGTTATCTCTTTCTCGAACCATGTGGAATAACACGAGAAAGGATCACTCTCTTTTCTATGGAATTGAGAAGAGTATTCTCAGGCATAGGTTTATCACTTTTCCGTACCTGAGGGACTTAATTTATGGAAAAGGAAGTCTCGATATGAGCTTAGTTTTCTCTTTTTCATGCTCTGGACCTAAACATGAAAAAGATTTTGAGTGTACTTTATGTCTTTGTCATGCCCATTAAACACTAAAGAACAAAGCATCAAGTTTATTGTTGTAAGCCCCATTCCTCGTACTCAAATGGATCTTTCCGAGTGATCTTGCTTTCCTTCACACTTGTAAAACTCAAGCTATATGCTACTCTCGAAGGAGCGTTGGGTAGGTGGTAATTTAACCTTTTTAGGACCTCCTTGACTAAGTATGAAAAAGGTTCACCTTTTCTTCTACGGAAGTTAAGAGAGTTCTTATGTGGTATGTTTTATACTTTTTCGACCTTAGGAGACTAAATTGGATGAAAAAGGACCCCCCTGGAGTCTTCTTTGGAGTTTTTAGACTCTAAATGTGAAAACACCAACTGAGCATGTACTAGTTTGGGCTCATTAAATCCACGAATCAGTGACACTATCAAGCATTATTTCCTCTTCTCTTCAATCTTGTTAAAAGATGAAGAGAGATCCGAGTTGACTTTCCTGGACTCGTTAAAATTTAATAGGGAAGGTAAGGAAGAAGTTTTATCTTGGTTTTCAGTTAGTGGTAGCATGTCATCCTTGAACATAGCACTCTCTATTTTTTCCAGTACCCATGTCTCAGTGTTCACTTTCAATTCAGTTATTAATTCGAGTTTATTACTCCTCCTCTTATTAGTTCTACCTGGGGAATTATGATCATGTCTCCTACATGACAGATAAGTCTAGTTGTTCTATCTATAAAGCTAAAAGCTTCCTTGGGTCATCTATGTGTCATGCTCACTATTGAAGGACTTAAATCAATGTCTGATCTATATCCTGATCCCATCATTGTCGTATATGTTATCACTTCTGTCTCCCTTCCTTTACCCAGTTCCTAGTCACTCTTGTGATCCGTTGGAGGATCTATTGCCTTCCTTGTCACAGTATGGTTCTGCATCAGTACTTTCTGACGACGAAGACCTAGAATTTTGACGATCATACCTCAGGATTCAATTTCATCATTGGTGAATTCCTTTGCTTCAGTTGTAAATTATCAACTATTGATTGACAATCTATTGAATCCGCTCCATGTTCGACTTCAAACTACATCTATCCACATGGCTTGGATTGTACTGGTTCTTTGGGATTTTTTATGAAGACCTTAGTTCCATCTTTATGGATAATTTGCACAATATTATGTTTCACCTATCTACACAACTTCTAGATCTTTGAAGAATCATCATTACTGTATATTGTGGCTTCGATCCACCTTTGTAATATGTGTGTTCTTGTACCCATACTATATGATGTACTAAAACATTATAAAGGAGCTAGTGTTGTTGGGAAATAGGGCAGACCCGGGTTTAATCCTTTAGTGTCGCACCAACAAAAGACCCACAGTGTTGGCCCTTTCGGAAACAACATGCGCGCAGGTTTCAGTCTCACCCGAAACAGCTATGGGGTGCCGCAGAATCAGGTTTCTGCAAGCAGAGAGGGGGATTACTGTACCTTAGCCTTTAATAACCTTATCAATCAATACTTATAAAGCTTTACCATTCACTCACATACAACTTCGCAGATAGATAAACAGTCGTGACTTGCTCAACCCCCTACAGGGAATTCACAGCGAAGCTAAATATTAACAACGATCTAACTTATCAGATGTATACAGTTATTAATGCATAAAAGACAAAAGAAACAGAAACAGCACAAGAAACCACAACATCGGATATAACGTGGTTCACCCCCAGTGTAGGGGCTACGTCCACAAACTGTGTTCTATTCAACTTGCTACAAAACCACAGTTTGATCTGCACACTCAGCTGCAGATCCCTTCAATCGTTAAAAAGCCGTGCACATAGCAGCAGGCCCCTGTGCACACAGCTGCAGTTCTTTCCTCAATATTCTTTACAAAAACCCTCTGCGCACACAGCTACAGAGGTCATCCACGCACACAGCTGGGACTTAACCTTTCCTTACAAAATCAACCTTAGCTTCATCTTAATCTTTCTTACATCATAAAACCTAACCTATCTTCTTTGCACAAGCGCTTATTTATACTGCGCATTTTTACAAAACCATGGTCTTAAACCATGGGCACCCAGAACCCTAAACCCTGGGTTTCAACCAAGGGTTTATTACAAAAAAAAGGAGTTTTAACTTCCCCCGACACCCCTAAGACTGTTTTGACCCATAACTCTGCTTACAAACTTTCTGCTTAACCGCGGAGTTACCCAAACATGGAGTATGCGTCCCAACAAGTGTTCCAGTATATTGAACATAGAATCCTCAGATATGATTTTGTATATGACATTATTATGTATTTGTTTCAATTACTACCTCAGCTCCATTGGATTTCTGATTTCTCCAAAGATAGAGATTATAATGTATTTTGGCCATCGCTTCCCTCTGACCTCACACATTAGGGGGCATCTGTTATCAACCCAAATGGCACTTCTCCGTCCAAGTGTCGACACTTCATCTGCTAGCACACAAAAGGACATTTATGGATTGAAGGTTTCCTAAACACTATAGATGGGCATGACATGATATGCATTCACTATCCACCTAGCTTGCCATTTTACCTTTTTATATGTTTATTGCCATACACGACTCTTCCCACAGCAACTCGCGTACGTACGTGACTATCTCCATAGCATATCGTGTAGTCTACGCGAGTATTGTCATTGCAACACGTGTATAGATTTGTATGCAGGTTTCCCTTATAGAAACTCACGTGTCATACGCAGATTGCCAGTATCAATACTCACGTACACCTCCATTCGACATTAAAAATAATATAACATGATTAATAGATATTTGTTAAGCCCTAATCATTAACTATATTAACTGTCTCAATCTCCTCAACCTTCGAAACTGCTCTATTTCCCTAAGTATAAATAGAGGCCTTGGGGAGGGCATTAATCAATCATACTTGGAGAGAAAAGTTATGCTGGTGGTATATCTTCAGAAGTATTTGGAACAACAGAACTCAGAATCCTTTGGTTGCAGAGGAGTCCTTGTTTCAGGTGTTGGGTTGTACACTTATCTCATTCACTATTGTTAATAAAGAGAATCCTTCTTCCAACTTTGTGTTGAGTCTCTTTCATGTATCATGGTTTGATGAATATTTATGATTAAGAACTCTATATATTTTTTGTCTAACTTGTCATATATACATGTATAAGATTGTACTTGGAGGATTTGCTCTTTGCAGGTGAAGGAGGTGCATCCCTGAAAGATTTGGAGAGTAGCAGAGTGGGAGAAGACAAATCTTAGATCAACCATCGTTAATTGGGTGAGTCCATAATATCTTCCTATTTCCTTTCTGTACCTTAAATCTGATTGTCTGCAAGTTTTAAGAGTAAGTTGGTAACCCCAGACCCTCAGTTATAAGGGTGTTTATTCCTGAACAACATAGGAGGGTTATTATGGATGAGATCCATCAAGCTCCATATTTTGGTCACCCAGGATATCAGAAGATGGTTGCTATAGCTAGAAAGCAGTACTTTTGGTTGAGAATGAAAAAGGGCATGGCTGAATATATTTCAAAATGCATGAAATGTCAGCAGGTGAAGGTTGAGCATCAACACCAAGCAGGTTTGTTGCAGCCTTTGCTAGTACTAGAATGGAAATGGGAAGTTATTTCCATGGATTTTATTATAGGATTGCCAATGACTTGGAGACAACATGATTCCATCATGGTTGTGGTAGACAAGTTGACAAAGGCAACACATTTTATACTGGTTAAGTCTATGCATAAGACTGATGACATTGCAAAGATATTCATGAAGCAGATTTTTAAACTGCATGGATTTCCTAAGGAAATAGTCTCTGACAAAGATGTCAAGTTCACTTCCAATTTTTGGAAGGGGTTGTTTGCGGATTTGGGTACAAAGTTGAATTTCATCACGGCCTACCATCCTCATACTGATGGATATACAGAGAGAGTTAATCAAGTGCTAGAAGACATGCTTCGCATGTATGTGATGGACAAACCAACCAAGTGGGAAGATTATTTACACCTAGTATATTTTGCTTATAACAATGGAAAACAAGTGTCCTTAGGGATGAGTCCATATGAATCTTTGTATGAAAGAAGATGTAGGACACTAGTGACTTGGGATAATCCAGTGAACAGGGTTGTGCTTGGTCTAGAATTTCTCAAGGAGATGGAGTAGGAAGTTGTAAATATCAGGAAGAATTTGAAGGCAACCCAAGACAAATAGAAAAGCTATCCAGATAAGCATAGGGTGAATCGAGAGTTTAGTATTGGGGATCATGTTTACCTTAGAGTGAGGGAAAATAAGAGTTCCTTGAATCTTGGAAATTGTGCCAAGTTGTCACCTAAATACTGTGGGTTGTTTAAAGTGCTTGAAACAATAGGGCCAGTTGCATATATACTTGCATTTCCTACTAGCACTAGAGCTCATAATTGTTTTCATGTTTCTTTGCTTAAGAAGTATGTACATGATCCTAACCATGTAATAAATTGGGATGTGATTCAGGTGGAACTAGAGGGAGAGTTCCAAATCAATCCTATGTGCATCCTCACCAAGAAGGTCACAATGCACCAGAACCAAGCAATAGGACATGTGAAGGTGCAATGGGAGCACTATGGTCCTGAAGAAGCTACGTGGGAGCTGGAGGACGCCATGTGACTGGGACATCCATTTTTGTTTGAATCTGTGGATTGCTGAGAGCAGTACCAGCAAGATTTTTTATTCAATGTTCTAAAGAACTGAGGACAGTGTTGTTGAAGGGGGAGGGGAATGTAACACCCCAGTTTTGACCCCGTTGCATTTAAATAAATGATACAAATAATCATGGTGTGGAGCTAGGAAAAAGACCCACCATCTATTTAGTATTTATGTTTCAGCAATTAAGGTGTGGTCGATAGTATTTTTTTTATGCTAGTTGAACATTATGTTAAAATTTCAATTTTAATTAAAACCCACAACCTCTATGTCAACGCAACTAAATGAGATGGGGGCATGATTTTTCCTAAGGATAAGGGAATGGGGGATTGGAAGAGTGGGGAAATTCAAATTGGGTAGAGCCACACTTTGGGAAAAACATTTTTTTTTAATTCTTAGTCAAGAAAACTCCAAAAATGACCACTTTTCCCTCATGTGATAGCGTTTCAGTTTCCCTCACCAATTGGAATGAACAAAACATTTTTTAGAAACCAATTCGACATTCACGTAGCATCAAGCAAGCAAAAACATTTCTAAGTCTGAACCTTTCTAGAATTTCCCCTGTCCGATGATCTTAATCCTTCACATTTTGGTTTTTGTGTTATGATTTTTCCCCTGTTCGGAAATTTTTGTTGTCTCTCATGTTTTCTCCTGTTTGCTAGTTATTTTCCTGAATATGATTTCCCTGAATCTGATTTTTTTTTGAAAGACAGGAAACATTTTTGTTTTGGCATTTTTGCAGCAATCGGTCTGGCGTCAGCAATGTTCTAAAATTGGTAAATTTTTGTGTGTATATGTAATCCCTAGCATATTCTATGTGTGATAAATCCCAGGACTAATATCCCTGTGTGTGCATCCACATTTGGCATTTGAATTTATTGAAGGAATGGAAATAGAGTCTAGACTTGCTTGATAAACCTAGTGTGTGGAAGAACCTCATAGACCAATCTAGAAGGATGGTTTTCTTCTTTGCATGCCCTGAATAGCACAGGAAGGGAAGGCATGGCCTGAGGGATTGTGTAGTAGAGAAGGGAATAATTTTTTGTGTTGGTTGTGTAATTGTTTAGAAATCAGGCTAGATCTGGTGTGTGTGTTCATAGCTATGGGGTTGAGCTCACTATTTTAGTAGTCAGTCTTTTCACCTCCTTGACAGCCTGATAAACCCAACTGGAAGGATGGCTTGGCTGGTATCCTGATAAACCCATTTGTTGGCTTGGTTGTGTCTCATGTGAATTTGGCTAAGTATAAACCACTTCCCATGTAAGCCTGATAAACACAACTGTGTTGGATTGACTGAATTTTAATTCTATCCTTGGCTATGGGTGAAGTATGCTAGTGTTCCTTATTCCTTGGGGAATATCATGCCCATCTCGAGGGTGGCAGTGTTGCTGAGAGATTAAATAGCACATTGGCCTATGGTTGGGTGTAACGTTGCAGCAACATAGATGGTTGCAGGACACGCTTCTTTCAAAGATAAGTATTCTTGTGTATTTAAGTTCTACAACTGTATTTTCTTATGAATTATTATGAAATTATCATGAACGTGTTGAATGCACGAATGTGTTGAATGAATGATTTTCTTCCATTGTATATATCATGTACATTTCATTATGCATCTGTGATGTTATATGTTTTTATAAAATGCATTATTATATTATGTTCATGGGGCTTAGTTTACCCGGGCTGTTAGATGTTAGTCGCATCCTCTCCACCGAGTAATGGTTGGGGACGTGACACATTGGGCATGGAATCATGTGGGACAATAGCATTAACAATGTTGTTGCATAGGAAACTTAACAAAGGCAAGGTAGCTAAAGCAATTGGCTTCAGGACACGAAATCCATATTAAATAATAATTTATGATATATATTGAAGATGATTGATATTTACAAATGGCACTCGCCTTTATAGGATTGCGTGTATAAAATGAAAGGTTACACCCTTTCAGATAATAGTTAACTAATTTACTTAATATTTATTTAATATTTGTTACATTGCCACTCCCTTTAAGGGATCTTTGTCCTAAAAGTTGTGTTAGAGAAAGATGTAGTTGTCAGAATTGTTCGGATTCCCATGTTGCATCTTCTTCCGGGAGGTTTTTCCATTTTATAAGGTACTCTTTAATTACTCTTGTCCTTAATATTCTTTCTTTGGTAGTAATGATATATTCTAGTTCAAAAATAATTCTTCCTTCATCATCTAACATGGAAAGTAGTGTTTGTTCCTGCTGGTGTTGACCTATCATCCTTTTTAAGCATGAAACATGGAAGACATTGTGTACATGACTTGATTTCAGTAGCTCCAATGCATATGCCACATGGCTAATATTCTTATTGATTTGATATGGAACAAAAAATCGAGGAGCTAATTTATTCTTTCCACCTTTTTTTAGTGACAATTGTTTATAGGGTTGTAATTTTCCAAATACCCAATCTCCAACTTCAAGTTCCTGTTTTGTTCGATGTCGTTCTGCTTGATGCTTCATTCTATTCCTTGTGGTGTTTAGATTCTCTTTAAGTATTTGTACAACCTTTTGATTTTATTCTAAATGGTCTTTTATTGAAGAAAACCTTGCTTGGTTGGTAATGATATCCTTCCATTTTTGGGGTGCATATCCATAGAGGGCTTGAAATGGTGTCATTTTTGCTGATGTGTGATAAGTAGAATTATACCACCATTTTTTAACCCATTTATTGTGTTTATCAGTTATGAAGCAATGAAGGTATGTCTCTAAGCATTTGTTGACAAATTCTATCTGGCCATCTGTCTGAGGATGATAAGATGAGCTCATGTTAAGTGTAGTTCCAATTTTCTTGCAAAATTCTCTAAAAAAATTACCTTTAAATTTGGCATCCCTATCACTCACGATAATCTTGGGAAAACCATGTAACTTGTAGATATTTTTACAGAAAGCTTCTGCGGTTTCTTTTGCAGAAGCAGTTCTCTTTACTCCTATAAAATGTGCATGTTTGGTTAACCTGTCTAATACTACTAGTATTTTGTCTTTCTCGTCTGATATGGGTAGACCTTCAATGAAATCCCTAGAAATTTCCTCCCACTTCTGGTTTGGAATATGCAATGGATGGAGTAACCCGGGGCTTGAGATATTCTCTACTTTATTTCTCTAACAAGTGTCACACTCCACAACATACTTGTGAATGTTAGCATTCATACCCTTATAGAAGAATGATTGCCTTGCATAATAGGAGGTTTTATAAAATCCTACATGTCCCGCGGCGGGGCAGTCATGTGATTCTTTACATACATTGGTTTTAAACTTAGAGTTTACACTTAACTAGATTTGTCATTTGTACCATAAGAGGTCATTCTTCCATTAAAATTTTGGATACTAATTTATGTTGTCAATTATGGAGCAAACCTGTGCATTCTTAGCATATTCGGTTCGGATTTCGTAAAAAATTCTGAGATTACCATTGATATAGCATAGACTTGTACCTCTTCATATTTTCTTGATAGGGAATTAGATACTACATTGTCCTTCCCTTTTTTATGTAAAATATTCATATTGAAGGTAGAGATCTTTTCGATCCACTTTTGTTGTTCAGGAGTTAACGTCTTTTGTTGTAATAAGTGTTGTAGACTATTATGGTCTATTTGGATTAGGAACTTGCTTCCCAATAGATATTGTCTCCATTTAGTTAACACATGCATGATGGCCAGCATTTCCTTCTTGTAGGTAGACTACAGGAATTCTCTTTTGTTCAATTTCCTGCTTTCAAAAGCGATTGGATGACCTTCTTTCATTAGCACAGCTCCTATCCCAAACCCTGAAGCATCACATTCAATTACAAATGGTTTTGAAAAATTAGGTGTTGCCAGAACAGGAGTTGAAGACATAATTTGTTTCAACGTTTCAAATCATTTTCTTGCTTCATCGTCCCATAGAAAGGAATTCCTTTTTAGGAGATTTTTTAGCGGAGTAGTGACATGTGCATAATTGTTGATGAATCTTCGATAGTAACCTATTAATCCCAAAAATCCTCATAATTTTGAAACACTCTTGGGTTGGGGCCACTCTTTCATTGATTGGATCTTTCTTGGGTCCACCTTGACTCCTTCCTTTGATATTATATGACCGAGATACTCTACTTATTTCTTCCCAAATGTGCATTTTGAATTCTTCACATAGAATTGGTTTTCCTTCAAAAGAGATAGAACCTTTTCTAGTTGCTTCAAATGTTATTTCCATGTATTTCTATATATAAGGATGTCATCGAAGAATACTAACACAAATTTCCTTAAGTAGGGATGAAATAGTTCATTCATAGTTGCTTGGAATGTGGCAGGGGCATTAGTTAACCCAAAAGGCATTAATTTGAATTCATAATGTCCTTCATGAGTTTGGAAAACAATCTTTTCCATATATTCTAATCGGACCCTGATTTGATAGTACCCTAACCTTAAATCAAGTTTTGAAAAATACTTTGCGTCATGAAGTTCATCCAGCATATCATCAATGAAGGGAATTGGAAATTTGTTTTTAATTGTTATTTTGTTTAATCCTTGATAATCAATGCATAGCCTGAATGATCTGTCCTTCTTTCAAAGTAACACGACTAGAGCTGCATATGGGATTTTTCTCTTGGTGATGACACCACACTTCAATAAGCCTTGGACTTGTTGCCGCCTTTTCACACACCTGGATCACGTGGCAGAAATCTTCAAGCCACTCGGTGTGTCCTTGGGGGCAAGTCTCGAGTCAAGGCTGTCACCT
>LPNX010192353.1:71640-165376 GCA_001517045.1 Pseudotsuga menziesii | reverse complement strand
CCTATTTCCTATTTGTACTTTTATAATCAAACTGTCTGCAAGGTCTAGTATGTTGGTAACCCCCAGACCTAGGTTATTAGGTGAATTATCTATTACAACAGTGACCATAGCCTTGTTGCTTGGCCCTATATGTACCTATATGTTTTGACATACCATCATAAAGTCATACTTAAAGGGGGCTATTGGGATATAATTAAACCCACTCATAACTTAGGCTAAAATATTTAATCATTATTTTATTAAATTCCTACCCACTAGATAATTAGTTGGCATCCACTTGCATCTTAAAGTCAACACATGCCATATATACCCCAGGAATGCTTTATTTCTTATTCTAGGTTGATCTTGATCACTTTATGGACTCCCAAAATTAGTAACCGCGCTTTCCTACAGATTCTGCCTTATTATGCTTTTATCTAGATTTTTTGTGGATAAGGTAAAGCTGGTTAAGTAGGAAACTGGTATCTTTTGTTTCCAACCCATCCTCCACTACTTTCTCTCCATATTCTAGGATTAGCATTTTTTTCCATCACTCTTGACAACTCACTCATGATTTTTCTAATCCATGAGGTGCTTGAATGATTTGGGAAGTGATTTATCCACCTATGGGGGTTTATCATATTTGGTAAGTATGATTTATGAGCTACCAATGAGTTGTCTTCCATCAAATCAAATATCCTTTATAAGGATGTATTACCATTGTAATAATATCAATTATAATTTATTGATAATTCATTAATGTGTGTTCATTGATTACTCTTATTCTCTCCATATCTTAATTCTCTACAATTCCTATTGAGGTTAATTGTGTGCTTAGATTCTTAGCTTGTTTATGGAATTCATGTTTCCATCAAGGCTTTAGAATTGTAACATAGCTTATTTTAGTGTCTCCTTAAAGTCATCCTTAATTTGTGGATATCTGTATTTTAAGGGGATCTCAAGGGTTAGTACCCCACCTCAAGATTCCATCATGATACTTTATGCCAAAAATTCAATATCACTCTATATCTTCGCCAAAGGGGACCCTAGGGCTTGAATACATCATCTGTTGAAATATTGTAACTTCGAAGAATATTCTAGATGTATCTTTTGTGGTCCCCGATGGTCCTACCGGGAGAACCACTTGTATTATCTTGTACCCCGATGCTTCTAATCGGAATAACTAATAAGAGTCATGAGGTTGTCGCCTCTATTTGTAAAGGTGGGTCATTAGCACCCCAGTGTGGTTACTTGAGCCTACATGTGTAACTCGAGCCTACATGATTAACTCAAGCCTACATGTCGGATGAGTTAATTCAAGTGAACGGATGAATATAAATAGAGGTGTGGTGCTCCTCATTTGAGACACACACACTCTCACTTGTGTAGCGCATTAGTGGAGAAGAGAAGAGTAGCTGGAGAAGGAGGAGGACCAGGCTTTGATCTCCTTGTTGGTTTTACCTTTTACCTTCTTTTTGGGGCATCTATATTGAGGAATATTTTGCTGGGTTTTTCCCTTTAGGGTTTTTCCCAAGATAAATCTTTGTGTTTCTTTTGTATGGTTGTGCTTTTCTATCTTTCAGTGATCCTGTTTATATGCTTTTGTTATGAAATCGAAATGAAATACTAATGATCTAGCTTAGCATATGAAAATTTAACATGGTATCAGAGCCACCCTGAAAGAAGACATTATGTAGATATAGAAGATAGGGCTTCTTAATTTTTGGGTCTCTATCCACAATAAATCAGCAAAAGAAGGCTAGACTGACTCTCCATTGAAAGGCGCACCTTTCTATCGAAGCGGAATTCGATTCCTAGCATTTTCAGTTTTGGTGCGGAAAATTAGGGATTTCTACAGAAGAGGAATTTTTGAGTGAGCCTGGCATAGGATTTTTATCCTCATCAAAATTGAAGTTTAGAGACCTAGATCAAGAAATTTGGTTGGGTGAAACTCCGGGAAAGTCAAACCCTAGTTTGACCCCGAGCTAGAAAAACCCTAAATACTAAAACTGCTAAGTTTTGGTACATTCGCTATATCATGAGATTGGAGAAGGATCAAGAGTTGAAAATTGTAGAGACTAAAGATAAAATATATATGTACTTTTTATCCAACATTCAGCCTCATTTTCGCTATATTTCGGGAGATATGATTACTCCAAGTTAGGGTTCTTGCCTCTTCCAGAATTCATCCCTAAATAGGACACCTGCGCAGAATTACTGTATCTTGGGATACAGAGATCCAAATGGAATTAATAAAGATGTTACAGAAAAATAATAGACTTCAATTTCTGTGGTCCAAAGTGCAGAACTAGAAGATGAAATAGTGACACTTGGTAGGCCGTACAACTTCACTATTCTGAACAGTCCTGTAACAGGTCACCTTGGGAAAAGGATCATAAATCCAAATTGGTGAAATAAATTTTGATGAAACCTATGGTGTTGGATCAAGAATATGCAAGGTTAACTCAGTAAAAATACTATATACATATAGGAGCATAAATTTAGGAGATATCACAGAAATAGTGACAGGAATTTCTGCAGAAGAAATTGGAAAACTAGGGCTTCCTGTTCCGGGAGCTTCCCTCTACTGTTTTCAGAAAAGGAGTACATTGGACATATCCATTTGAAGAGATCTATATTTATATACAAGCATATCTAAAATATTCCAAGTTTTTAAAATTAGGGTTTCTCTGACAAACCCTAGATCAGCCAGCTCCGGAAGCAGGACAGACACCTCAAATCGGTAAGATCTAATCTTTTGCTATTTGCATTTGAGGTTATCATTTCAAAGTGATCTATCATCTTGATGATAATATTGATGAATTTGACACCTTCCAAGCATGGAAGTATTCGATATCTTTGAAGAAAATGAATTGGACACCTACATGAGTAGAGAGGTTACAGTTCTAGAGGGAGATGAGGCTCAAAGCCTTACACAAGAAGAACTTGATCAAGGCCAAGAAGATCATTGTTGATTCAATCATGAATCAACTTGTACCACAAGTGTCTTCCCTAATGACACCAAATATATTTTATTCCTTGATCAAGCTATTTGAAGATAAGAACTTAAATCAAACAATGTCTTTGAGAAAATAGTTGAAGAATGTGAAGATCCAGAATGCAGAACAACTTGAAGCGGTAGAAGAAGAAGTGGAGAATGCAGAAGTGGTGATAGCCACCTTGAATGGACTCCCAGGATCATGCGATTCATTCATGCGAAGAACGTATGCCAGAAGGAAGTGATTACTTTCAGCTCGACTCATAAGAAGAGAAGAAGAAGATGGGAGAAATTGAAGACCAAGCTCTCACCATTCAAAGAAGATCCCTCATGCAATGAGGAATATGAAGAACTCAAGAACCTCTTAATCATATTATCATTTGGATAAGAAATGATGATTTCATGAATGGAGAAGATGATAAATCAAAATGATCAAGATGGAGTCTACCCATGAAACAAATAAAAGATAAGTATTCAATTGTCATTTCATGATATTGTTTTGTTATACATTTGATTATATTCAGTTGATGTGTTATGCATGATAGATTGTTTGCATTAATGACTATATACTACTAATATGCATGTGATGGGTAAGTAGCTCATGGTGCTATACAACCCTCCATTGCTACTTATTTAGAATGAAGCCTCCTTGCTGACATATTGGATTAGTGCACAATCTCAATAATGTCATGATAGAAATGGAAGGCATCTAGAAAGTTTCTATGAGATATGGATGAATGTTGTATTGGCTAAACAGTTGCATGATTGATAAGAATTTGTCGTTATGCATATGTTTTAGGAAATAGTTCTAACCATGCAACTGGTGCATTTGAATTATAGGAAAGGTCCTATACAACCTCCTACAAGAAGGATGAGAGTTGTTCTGAAGAACAAGTAATGACAATTCAAGATTCACTCCAATAAAATCTGAAGCTCCCAGGGTCAGAGACACCATGATGGAAGAAAAAGCTTTAGAGAGCAGTAGATCCACCTTGAAGGATGAACACCACCATGGGTATGAGAGATAACTCAAGATGAAGAAAATAATGCTATGAAAGAAGCTATGATCAAAGAATAATAGTTGATCATGGGGAATGATGTATATGATATGATTTTGAGACATAAAGGGAAGTACATAGTATCCTCCATATGGATCTACAAGAACAAGTATACAAATCAAGGTTCATGATTTGCCTCAGAAAGAATAGACTATGACATGACATACTCTATTGACCAGTATATATCAAGCATAGAGCCACCTATACAGAATGTAGAGGGAAGATGATACTCTACTTCAGGGGGAGTGACTATAGAAGATATCTAAGTTCGACATGGTACGCCATGATGGATAGCTTCGTGATGGATAGAGACTTTACCAAGGGTAAAGTGGGTTCCAAACTTCAAAGTTGAATGTAGAAGACTAGGATATGTTGATGATTTGACAAGATGAACTCATGGAAGATGTTATGATGAAAGAATACTAGAATGATGTTTGGGATATAGTACTCAAACCAGAAAGCAAGAATGTGGTATCTTACAAATGGATTTGCAAGATAAAATATGTCGCTGATAGAAGTAAGGAAAGACTTGTGGATAGAGGTTTCTATAAGAAAGAAGGAATTAATTATGAAGAGACACTTACTCCAGGAAGCAAGGTACACTTCCTTCAGAACTATGATGGTAGTTGCTTGCAAGATGAATTAAAGACAATCCTTCCTTAATGGTATGATTGGGGAATATTTTTACATGGAAAGGATTTGAAGTTGAAGACAGGTGGACTCATATATGTAAGTTGAAGAAGGCCCTCTATCGCATGAAGCAAGCTCCAAGAGCTTGGTATGGAAGGATAGACAGTTTCCTGTCAATTATGGGCTTTACCAAGAGTAAAGTTGATCCTAACCTTTATCTCAAGGTTGTAGAAGATGAACCTGTCATCCTGTTATTATATGTGGATGAATTATTCTTGATAGGGAAGGAGAAACATATCATGGAAAGAAATAAGAAACTAGCAGAAGAATTTGAGATGAAAGACCTTGGGTTAATGCACTATTTCCTAGGTCTGGAAATATGACAAAGTTTAGAAGAAATATTTCTCAAACAGGGAAAGTATGTGGTAGATATATTGAAGAGATTCAATATGTTGGAATGCAAAGCCATGGCCACACCCATGGACTCCAACCTAAAGCTGCTAGCTGATGACTCATCAAAGTTAGTGGATGCGACTCATTACAAACAGATCATTGGGTCATTGATGTACTTAACAAATACCAGACCAAACATTTGTTTTGCTGTGAACACCTTAATTCAATATCTTGTTCAACCAAGACGGGTTCACCTAGTAGCTGCAAAACATGTGATGAGATATCTGAAAGGGACTATAGACCTTGGTATATACTATGACGGTAGCCATGACTACAGATTGTATGACTATACAGATGCAGATTGGGTTGGAAGTATCTCAGACAGGAAAAGCACATCAGGTATATGCTTTTGTTTAGCGTCCGCTATGAGTTCATGGTTTAGCAGGAAACAGTCTAGTGTTTCTCTTAGAACAACAAAAGCAGAATAAATAGCAGATTGCTCTGCTAAGTTGTGAAGCCATATGGCTTTGGAAGCTGATATTAGGTCTCCTTGACCTGAATATGGATACTACATTGATTCTATGTGATAACGAGAGTTGTGATAACAGAGAACCCTGTGTTCCATCGTAACACATAGAAATCTGATATTTCTACATACAAGATAAAGATGCAGATGATGATGTTTCAGTATTCCCATACTAAAGATATAGATGATGTTTCAGTATTTACATATTGTAGATGCAGATGATGGTGACTTCGTATTTCTATACTAAATATAGAGGTGATGATGCTTTCAGTATTTCTATACTGAAGATATAGATGATGATGCTTTCATTATTTACATACTATAGATATAGATGGTGATAGTTCAGTATTCACATACTGAAGATGTAGATGATGATGTGTTGACGAAAACTCTCTCTTGAGTAAAGTTCGAACAAGTTTAGAGACAAGATTGGTGTGGTTCGGAAAGACCTTCCCCAAAAGGGGGAGTAGTGATGTTGCAGTGGGATTGTGTCATCCCTGGGAACTTTCCCTAAAGTGATTTGGAGACCTCAGTATTCGAGAATGAAGAGGGATTGTATCATCCTGGGACATGTGTCTAGAATTGATCTGGTGACCTCGGTCATCAAGAATGTAGCAGGATTGTATCATCCTTGAACTTCAGTTCAGAATGGATCTGGTGAACTTCAGTCATAAAGAAGGTGGAAGGATTGTATCATCCTTGGACTTCGGTTCAAAATAGATCCGGTGAACTTCGTTCATCGAGAAGGTGGCAGGATTGTATCATCCTTGGACTTCGGTTCAGAATGGATCTGATGAACTTCGGTCATCGAGAAGGTGGCAGGATTGTATCATCCGTGGACTTTGGTTCATAATGGATCCAGTGAACTTCAGCCATCGAGAAGGTGGTAGGATTGTATCATCCTTGAACTTCAATTCAGAACGGATCCAGTGAATTTGGTACTCGAGAACGTGTGTTGATCCCATAATTCCTAGAGGAAGGATTGTCTAAGTTCCACATATGTGTTGATCCCATAATTCTGAAAGGAAGGATCGTTAGTAACTCTGTAAAGACCCAAATCTTGTAATTCTGAAAGGAAGGATCATTGACTTGATCCTGTAATTCCAATAGGAAGGATTGTTTGAGTTCCACAGATGTGTTGATCCTATAATTCCAATAGGAAGGATTGTCTGAGTTCCACAAATGTATTGATCCCGTAATTCTGAAAGGAAGGATCGTTAGTAACTCTGTAAAGACCTAAATCCTGTAATTCCGAAAGGAAGGATCATTAGTAACTCTGTAAAGACCTAAATCCTGTAATTTTTTAGAAAGGATCGTTGGTAGCTCCGTAAAGACTTGATCCCATAATTCCAATAGGAAGGATTGTTTGAGTTCCACATATGTGTTGATCTCGTAATTCCAATAGGAAGGATTGTCTGAGTTCCACAAATGTGTTGATCTTGTAATTCCGAAAGGAAGTATCGTTAGCAACTCCGTAAAGACCTTAATCCCATAATTCCAAAAGGAAGGATCATTAGTAGCTCCGTAAAGACTTGATCCTGTAATTCCGAAAGGAAGGATCATCTGAGCTCCACAGATGTGTTGATCCCGTAATTCTGAAAGGAAGGATCGTTAGTAACTCCATAAAGACCTAAATCGCGTAATTCCAATAGGAAAGATCGTCTGAGTACCACAGACATGTTGATCCTGTAATTCCAAAAGGAAGGATCATGTTGATGATGATGATGTTGATGTCTTGATGATGTTGATGTCTTGATGATGATGATGTTGATGTTTTGATGATTTTGATAATAATGATGTTTTGATGATGATGATGTTTCTAATCAAAAGATCAGAGTATGATGATGATGTTGTTGCTGATCGAAAGGCCAAAGTGCTGAAGATGATGTTGCTAATAGAAAGGTCAAAGTGCTGAAGATGATGTTACTGATCGAAAGGTCAAAGTGTTGAAGATGATGTTGCTGATCGAAAGGTCAAAGTGCTGAAGATGATGTTGCTAATCGAAAGATCAAAGTGCTAAAGATGATGTTGCTGATCGAAAGGTCAAAGTGTTGAAGATGATGTTGCTGATCGAAAGGCCAAAGTGCTGAAGATGTTGCTGATCGAAGTAGTCAAAGTATTAATGATGATGAAGACTGAAGATTGAAGATGAAGACTACATAATGTTGAAAAGATTCCAATGATTTATATATGTGTTACCCTGATGATGCTGATGATGTCCTCTATCTCTCTCCTACTATTGTTGTTGTTGATGTTGTTGTAGAATACCCTTCTCCTTAAGGGGGAGTGTCGAAATATTGTAACTTCGAAGAATATTCTATATGTATATTTTGCGGTCCCCGATGGTCCTACCGGGAGAGCCACTTGTATTATCTTGTACCCTGATGCTTCTAATCGGAAGAACTAATAAGAGTCATGAGGTTTTCGCCTCTATTTGTAAAGGTGGGTCATTAGCACCCCAGTGTGGTTACTTGAGCCTACATATGTAACTCGAGCCTACATGTCGAATGAGTTAATTCAAGTGAATGGATGAATATAAATAGAGGTGTGGTGCTCCTCATTTGAGACACACACACACTCACTTGTGTAGCGCATTAGTGGAGAAGATAAGAGTAGCTGGAGAAGGAGGAGGATCAGGCTTTGATATCCTTGTTGGTTTTACCTTTTATCTTCTTTTTGGGGCATCTATATTGAGGAAGCATTTGCTGGGTTTTTCCCTTTATGGTTTTTCCCAGGATAAATCTTTGTGTTTCGNGTTGTGCTTGTCTATCTTTCAGTGATCCTGTTTATATGCTTTTGTTATGAAATCGAAATGAAATACTAATGATCTAGCTTAGCATATGAAAATTTAACATCATCATAATTGGTGGACACACCATTATTTCTTTTGGGGAAATCCTTACCACTTCAAGTGGTCTAATGAGCCAAAGTACCACAACTTTCAAAATCATGTGACCAAGCATTATTATTTTAGGGGTACTTCAAGCTTCACACCAACTTTATTCAGACCAAATTTGGGGAATCTTTAGGGCCTTCTCCACCATCATGGGTCGTGCAACCCAAAACTCATGGGAAAGTGTACCAAACACCATTGTTTATGGGTTTCTTTGTTAGGATTATATAGTCCTCCCTTGTCTATATATAGTCTATTGATCATCTTGTCTAGCATAGGGAGACATTATTAATGTACTGGAATATGGGGAACACATATATAGGTTAATTGTCACTTAGTGCATGTTCATGCATGCATTTAAGTACCTCTGAGACCATTCCCTACATTTTAGGAGCCACTCTGAGTGGCTCCAATAGCCTCCATCAGTTGGTTGTGGTAGGTAACCAGTTATGTTGATTCAACCTTCAGTTACATTTAGTTAGATCACTCTCAGTTAGTATAGCACCAATTTTGCATGGATGCATGAGAAAGTGGTTCCTTTTTCCACCTACATTGTCATTTTAACTGGTTTAACTAGTTTAACTAATTCTTGGACTGGTTTAGTTATCCAAAGTTAGACTAGTGGCTCCCATGCAGTGATTTAGACACTCCTAGTTAGTTAGTCAGTCAGGTTTAGTTGGTAGATTCAAATATCATCCACATGATTCAAATTATCCTTATTGTAACACTATTGTATAATACTGGAATTAATGAAGATTAATGTTGTAATTTACAGATCAATTATTATGAGTTTTCTTTGGAATTTGTCTTGTTTAATGTACATTGTTCTTACTATTCCACTGCAGAATTATACCTTTCAATTTCTCTCATTGCTTGTTGATCAATGGTTCAATAATTCAAACATGGTATTAGATCCTTTTTCAAGCTAGCAACAAGTCTTGTATGATCTCCATTGTACACCAGAAGTAGCTATGTTTCCACATAAATCCTACAATGATAGCCTTGCTCCCTCTGAATTTTGTTCAAAGAAGTCTATCCAGGTGTGATAGACACTGAGAAAGTTTACATGTAGAGGTGGAAAGTCTTGAAACTGAAATTATTGTGAATTGTTTTGTTTTTGAAGTGGTAGGTACAAGTTCAATATGTATTCGAGATTATCAAATCCTCTTCTTACTCCATTCAAAATATATTCATAGTGGAAATTGAAGATGATTTCATCTCTAAAAAGACAAGGTCTCTATGAGGTATATATTGGACTTGGTAAAGAGTGCTAAGAAGATGATAATTACTAGCTAAATGATATTGATAGAGCTTTTGGAACAATATGTTTGGCCTTTTCTCCAATCTTGCGCTACGTTATTGATTATGTTGAATACCCAAAGGATCTCTGTACAGAATTGGATATAACCTTTGCAAGCACAATGAGGATCATTATAACAATTTGGAGAGCATGCCATCACCACAGGATTTATTTATTCAAAATTATTGGCCTCTATTCTCTCTAATGAAGTTTTTCGGGATGAATAATAAGCATAATCTTCAACACAGTCAATTCGAATTGAAAATTTTTTCCATGGAGTGACTCGTTTTCTTATTGCTCCAGAAGTTTATGAGATCTATGATATATTATCTTCTCATATATATGATCCAGAAGAAGACATTTGAATATTTTTTATTGAAGAAAAATTCTCCTTCCATTCTATGCAAGCATTCTCCAATGATTCTTCTATTTTAAATTTGATGCAAAGTTTGCGAGTGATTGCTTCAAAAAATGAAAAGGAAATTGATTTCTCTCTCTCGAATATTGCTATTGGTGTGCAGAAAAGTAATAATTTGGATTTTTTTGAAAAAATATCATATTTTAGGAGATATCCATTCACTCTCATTGATCTAGATCTTCCAGCAAATTACTACATGATTGCTTGCACCAATACCCAAAGTCTTATTGAAGGAGGAGCAAATTGTCCATCTACCATCTCAACGGAGCACTTGGAACATTTGTTCCACAATATTGGATCTGATATGACCTTATTTGGTTTGAGTTTTAAGTTTCAAGAGCCTCCAGTCATGCTTGTAGCTATTCTCATCGATTTTGGTATGAAAAATCAAGTACCTCAAGTCTCTTTCAAAATTTCTGATGGGGATTTGAGGTCATTTTTCTCTCATGAGTTTGCTGATATTATATTTTTTGAATCATTAGTTATTTTAGAAGGTATATCATATTATGGATCTCAAGAATTCTCTCTCCACAATCCCATGACTTCTCTACCTTCCTACTTGATCACATGCTCATCTCCTCACAGAACTAGTAAAGATAAAGACATTATGCATTCGCCTGCACACTTGCTCCTAACACTCGAAGTTGATTTTACCTCACATGGTTCAATGTTGAAGGATTAAATATATCAGTTGCTTGGGTTTACCTCACGTGGTTCAAATTTTCAAGCACATTTTCTCTCTCATCAGTTGATCTTAGTTTCTCTACATGGGTCCATTTTTCATCTTGTAGTTGTCTTGTTCCATTTTGGGTCCATTTTTCATCTTGTAGTTGTCTATGTTCCATTTATCATCTTACATATTCTTCTTCTTACAAAGAGGAAAATTCCTGCAGACATAATCATTTATTTTGGAGAGGTTCACATGCACAATCCCAAGATCCTGATGCACAGAAGAACCACTATTTTTCATTACTTCTATAAAGAGTTGGATATTGTAACTTATTTTCCTAATTCACTACCTGTTTTGAGCGGGGGTTTTTCCCGTGATTTTTTCCCCATTTCCCTTAGTTTGTTTAAAAAAAAAAAAACATTAGATTGTATGGGTGAATTTTTCCCTAGTTACCAAGGCCCAAAGTTTTCTAAGTGAGGATTAAGGGCAGGGGGGGTTAGGATTATATAATACTCCTTTGTTCATATTTAGTCTATTGATCATATTTTCTAGCATAGGGAGACATTATTACTCTACTTGAGTATGGGGAACACGTATGGAGGTTAAATTCCACTTATAGCATGTTCATGCATGCGTTTAAGTGCCTTTGAGACCATTCCCTACATTTTAGGAGCCACTCTGAGTGCCACTAGCTTCCTCCATCAGTTGGTTGTGGTAGGTAACCAATTATGCTAAGTCAACCTTCAATTACATTCAGTTAGATCACTCTCAGTTAGTCTAGTGCCAGTTTGCATGGCTGCATGGGGAAGTGGCACCTTTTTCCACCTACCTTGTCTGATTAACTAGTTTAACTAGTTTAACTGATTCTTAGACTGATTTAGTTATCCATAGTTAAACTAGTGGCTCCCATGTAGTGATTTAGACACTCCTAGTTAGCCACTCAGTTAGGTTTAGTTGGTATATTTGAATCTTATCCATGTGATTCGAATTCTCCTTATTGTAACACTGTTGTATACTACTGGAATTAATGAAGATTAATGTTGTAATTAACTAATCGATTCTTATCATTTTTCTCTAAAATTTGTCTTATTCAATGTACATTGTTCTTACTATTCCGTTGCACAATTATACCTTTCAATTGCTATCATTTCTTGTAGATCAATGGTTCAATAATTCAAACATTCTTCACCTTTTACTTCAACAATTCTTAAGGGAAACCTTAGAGACTTCTTTATGGTTTTGATCAATATGTGTACATCGCAAAGTGTCTTCCTATGAGGGCCATGTGTAACTGCTATGCCATAAGGGGATCTCTTTGGAGGACATATACATATAGAGTTTGACATCAATGACAACTTTATTCAACAAATAGTAATTGTATGGTCATCTAGAATTGTAATTGTACCCCTTGTCTCCTATATATTTACCAAGTAGACCTATTTTTATGAGAATCTAATATTTTCTTGTGTATTTGATACATTGCATAAGGAGGTTTCCATTTCAAATATGTTTCTTATTCATCTCTTCAATTTATTCTCAATAATTTGGGTTCTTTTTTTTCTATTTTGATGTTATTTTGTGAATTTGCTGCATAACATATAAACCATCAAATTTATGCATGTCCACCTTTGGGAAGTAGTGTGATGAATTATTATAATGAAATGGAAGAGCCTGTGTTTCTAGGAAGACAGTGTAAGAGATGTGTTCATCATTGAAAATCACATCTTTGGATTGGTCTTCTAGTGTGGTATTTAGACCCACATGTGTAATGACGATGTTCAACATTTTCCTTAGATTATCCTAGTAAAAATGGATTTGTTCAACTCTATGTTGTAGGGCCATGATCTATAATCTCCCTATCCATGATTCCACCAATATGAGGAGGTAGTTATGAATTCCATGCTTCTAAATTTTCTCCCATGGTCCATTACTCAAATTTAGAACTAATTTAAGCCACCCGTGGACAACATGAACCAATAATGCATGTGCATATGCATGAATATAAAACACATTAGAATTGAGAACTATATTACACAAACACACAAACACACACATCGTGCATAAACCATGATATTCCTAACATGAGCTAAATATAGTCATTACACATTCATAAACAACAAATAATACTTATCTATTAACTAAAGAAGATCCAAACAATTGGTTGTATAAGAGCGATTTACCACTTGGTCATAAGTATCAACTGCAGATACTTCCCTCAAGTTGGCTTATGAGGATACAAAGGCAAAGGAAACAATAGTAATATTCTCTCTTAATTGAAAACCCATTTTCTCTCATGCTTATCCAATATGTTCACCATTGAGAACTGCAGGCATCTCATTTGACCATCTTAGAAATGGAACTCTCTTCTATTGCTCTACATAACATAAGGCAGGCCTACTCTTTCTTTGATCAATAGTCCCTCGGATTACCCAACCCTTATGGTGCTCATCAATTTGTGAAAAAAGAGTCAAACATGTTATATGATTTTAGAGAAACTCATGTAAGATTAATTCATGTCTTCTAAAGCATCCCACAGTAGAAAATAAACAAGGGAAAATTTTCCTATCTTTCCCAGCCTCTATGCTCACCTACAACCATCCTCATCATTCTAATTTTTACAATTCCCTCTCCATAATGCTAATTTATAGTTAGTTTCATGGTTTGGTAATTGGTTATGGAGAAAACAAAATGAAGGCTACATGGTGTACATGAATTTTGCATGGAAAATCAGAGATAGACTTCAATGGAGATGAGAGGATTGGTTAAAACATACATAACATTTCATTCGATCATAGAAGGAAGTACTCTTAGAATTTTCATAAAATTATATTGATCCATGATTCCATAACTACATGTGAATAATTTCCCACCAACCTCACACATGCATTCAGTGATGGGATTTAATAAGTCAAAAGGAGGTAAATTGTTCATTCAAGGCACATGGCAGAAATTGATGAGTTATAAGGACGACACTTGGAAAAAGAGGATTTAATATCCCATAGGCCCCATTTCTTTTTTTCTATGTCGTTCACACCGTCGGATATTTGTGTTCTCTAGTGTATGTATATTTCCCCGAAATCCATGAAGGAACACGGGGTGGTTAATAATTTTCGATGCATTGGGGGCTCAATAAAAAGAGTATATTATAGACACATTTAATGGCTCAACATGTCACTTATATGGAATTGGACCCAGATGGGTGGGGTAGTAATCATTCCTCTCAACCCCCCAAGCTACATTCAATGGACAAACATGGTTCATTTTGTCTAATCCTAGGTTCAAACTAGGGATCTTTAGTGTGTAATACTAACATGATAATATAATCCCAATGTCTTGTTCCCCTTTAGTGGAATCATTTCCCATGATAGTTATCTTTACAAAACCATCTTGGACAATTTTATTATTTTCCAACATAATATTTACATAATATTTTGAGTCATCATGACAAGCCAAACTCATGGTCTTGTTGGTTGTGGAGCCCGACTTTCTAGATTCAGAGATGTTATTGTTCAGTTGTGCTTCAACCCCATTTTTATTGTACAGTGATCCTAGATTGGGGGTACGATGGGACAATATCCGCTGTGGGGGTCCCAGGAGGACCAATACTTTGTTGGCCAACAGTTTGCAGACCCATGGTATTAGGTGACCTGTAGTATTTTCCCATGGTAATTCCCTTATAAAAGGAAAGCATTGTAATACGAATGTGTATTTGTATTGTAGTATTCTAAAACAATCCATGTGATTGTGTGAGAGAGACTGTGAGAGTGTGAAGAGGAAATGCAATGGGGCTGTTGTAGGCTGTATCCCTTAATTTTTCTAGATGGTATAATAATAAAGGAGTGGCAATTTCGGTGTGGACGTAGCCCATATTGGGTGAACCACATTATATTTGTGTCTCTCTTGTAATGTGTTTACTATTTTCATCTTATTTAATTGTTTAATTTTTATTGCTTTGCAATCCTATTTTTATAACAATTGGTATCATATCCAAAAGCTCTATTTGGCTGATAAACTCACAAGAAAGAAGGTTTCGTGGTTTGAGTGGGGGCAATGGTAGAAGAAGGAAATTTTACGGTCGAGAAATTTAATGTCTAGAGCTACAAGTTATGGGAGATGAAAATGGAGGACTATTTGTACCAGAAGGATCTATACACACCATTGGGTGTAAAAACAAAAGAAGATATGACTATGAAGGATGAAGAATGGGAGGTTCTTGACAGAAAGGCACCAGGAACAATACAGTTGTGCCTAGCTTCATCGGTGGATTTCAATATCTCAAAAGAAAATACAACAAAGGGTGCAATGAGTGCATTGGCTAAGCTCTATGAAAAACCCACGACTTCCAACAAGCTATTTTTAATGAAGCATTTATTTAATATGAAGATGTCAAAAGGTGGATCTATTGCTGACCATTTAAATGATTTTAACGCGCTTACTAATTAGCTAGGTTTTGTAAAAGTGAACTTTGATGATGAGGTTAGGGTTATTCTAATCTTGTTCCCATTGCCAGAAAGCTGGAATAGCTTGGTCATGTCTCTAAGTAACTTTGTCCCTAGTTTAAACACTCTTGAATTTGATGATGTTGTTGGTGTTATTCTTAGCGAGGAAATGTGAAGAAAAAGCACAAGAGAGACATCAACTAATGCATTGACTATGGATAGCAGAGGAAGATAAAAGGAGAGAGGAAGGAGCCAAGATAATCACAACAAGTCTAGAAAGGGTAGATCCAAGTCCATATTTGGAAAGATATAGAGTTGTAACTATGGTAAGAAGGGACATCTGAAGAAAGGCTATAGAGTTCCAAAGAAGAAAGGAGTATGCAGTAGGAGACTACTCAAGAAGCAAATGTAGTAGGTGATGTGTTACAAGATGCTTTGATTCTTGTATTAGATAATACTAGTGATTAATGGGTAGTATATTCAAGGGCTTCATATCATGCTACACCCCATAGGAAATTCTTTCATGACTATGTTCTAGGTGATTTTGGACATGTTTTATTGGGGGATGATGAACCATGTAAAATTGTTGGAATGGGTAAGGTACATATTAAGTTAAATAATGGAAATGAATGGCTACTAAAAGATGTAATGCATATTATTTCTATGAAAAGATATCTGATCTCAATAGGGCAGTTGGGAGATAGCGATTGTTTTTCTATGTTCTGAAAAATGTGGTTGAAGATCACTAAAGGAGTGACTGGTAATAGAAAAAAGAGATAAGATAGGTACATTGTATTTATGTCCTCGTAATACTGATTCTTCTATCTCTGTAGCTTCGACAAAAACAAGTGCAGCATTTTGGCATCATAGGCTTGGCCACATGAATGAGAAGGGGATGCAAATTTTCCACTCAAGGAATTTGTTTCTAGATCTAAAGTAGGTAAGTTTGTAACTATGTGAGAACTGTGTTTATGGAAAACATAAGAGAGTTAGATTTCTCAAGGTTAGGAAACAAAAGTAGAGTGAAAAGTTAGATCTTGTGCATACAGATGTATGGGGACCAACTCAGGTACAATATGTTGGTGGCTCTCGTTATTATGTTACTTTTATTGATAATGCAACTAGAAAAACTTGGGTTTATTGCATTAGATAGAAATGTTGTGGGTTTTCTACTTTTAAGAAGTGGAAATCTTTGGTTGAGAATGAGACAAGAAAAAAGTTAAAATGTCTCAGATATGATAATGGAGGTGTATACTATAGCAAGGATTTTGATAGTTACCATTCATACAATGGGATTCACAGAAACAAGACAGTCCCTGGAACACTACAAGAAAATGGTATGTTAGAAAGGTTGAATAGAATGATCATGGAGCGTGTAAGGTGTACGAGATTGCATGCAGGGTTTCCCTTATAGTTTTGTGATGTTGTAGTTACTACTATTTATTTAATAAACATAAGGCCTTCAATATTTTTGTATTGTGGGATTCCAGAGAAGGCATGGACAGAAAAAAAGGTAAACTACTCATTTTTGAGAACTTTTGGTTGTGAAGCGTTTGTCCATACTGATAAGGAAAATAGAACAAAGCTTGAGGGTAAGTCCAAGAAAAGTATCTTTATGGGATACAAGGTTGATGATTTTGGTTATGGCTTATGGGATTATGAAAATCACAAAATCATTAGGAGTAGAGATGCAGTATTCAATTAAAAGGTTATGTACAAAGATCAGTTGCAGGGAAAGAAAGAGGAAAAAAAAACATAGAGTGCACAATGCTTGATGAAATCAAAGGAAATAAAGTTCCAAAGTCACCAAAAAATCAAGAGAAGCAACATGTACCTCAAACTCCTACAAATGTAAGAATATATACTAGGTTAAGTAGACCCCCTAAACATTACTCTCCTTCACTGTATTATTTATTGATGAATATTATGGTGAACCTGAATGTTGTGAAGAGGCAATGTAGATATAAACTAAAAAAAAGTGGGAGAAATGCATCGATGAGGACATGGAATCATTTGTAAGAAACCATACATGGGATTTGGTTGAGCTTCCCGCAAGAAAAAGGGAATTACAGAATAAATGGGTTTACACGTTGAAGGAAGAAGATGGAGACAAGAAGCATTACAAGGCTAGATTTGTTGTAAAGGGTTTTTCACAAAACAAAGGTATAGAATTTGATGAAATATTTTCTCATTCTATTAAAATGACTTCAATTGGGACTATTTTAAGTTTCGTGGTGATAGAATATTTGCATCTTGAATAGTTAGACGTAAAAACATCCTTTCTCCATGTCCAACCATAAGGGTATTATGTCAAAGGCAAGGAAAATTTGGTTTGAAGGTTGAAGAAGAGCTTGTATGGCCTGAAACAAGCTCCAAGGCATTGGTATTCAAAATTTGATAAGTTTATGACAGAAAAGGGTTATAGTAGATGCCATTCTGACCACTATGTTTATTTCAAGAGGCTATATATTGGAATATATATTATCTTATTATTATATGTGGATGATGTGCTTGTTGTAGGGTCTAACATGCAAGATACAAATGTGCTCAAAAGGAAACTAGCTAAATCATTTGCAATGAAATATTTGGGTGATGCAAAGTAAATTCTTGGTATGAGAATAACAAGAGACATGAAAAATAACAAAATGGCATTGTCTCAAGGTGAGTACATAGAAAATGTGTTGGAGAGGTTTAGAATGTAGAATGCAAAACCAGTTAATGCACCTTTGGCCAGCCATTTCAAACTAAGTAAGGATATGTGTCCCAAGACACAGGAAGAGAAAAAAGGTTCCATATTCATCAACAGTTGGAAGCTTGATGTATGCCATGGTGTGCACAAGACTAGATATTTTACATGCAGTGGGATTTGTGAGAAAGTATATGAACAATCCAGGTAAAGAGAACTAGAAAGCAATACAATGGATTCTCAAGTATTTGAGAGGTACCACTTCTCATGCATTATATTTTCGAGGTTCAATCACTGTTCTATAGGGATATGTTGATGCAGATATGGAAGGTGATAAAGACAATAGGAGGAGAACCACATGGTATGTATTTACCATTGGTGGAACAAGAGTAAGTTGGATTTTGAAACCGTAGAAAGTTTGTGCACTTTCAACAATAGAATCAAAGTATAATATCGTTGCTACAAATCAGGATAGTAAAGAGATGATTTGGTTGTAGAGGTTCATGGAAGAATTGGGGTGGAATTGGGTAAGAAGAAAGATAATAACAGGTTTTACAGTGACATACAGAGTGCCATTCATCTTGCAAAGAACTCATCCTTTCATTCGAAAACTAGACATATACAACTCAAGTACCATTTCACAAGATCTGTTTTGGAAGATGAATTGTTAAAGTTGGAAAAGATACATACTAGCCAGGATCCTACAGACTCGTTAACAAAGGTAGTAACCAGTGAAAATCTTAGTTCTTGCTCAGTTCCAGTTGTCCTTCAGGAATTAAGGTGAAGAAGATAAAATTTTCAAGTCCAAGGTTCATACCATAGTCCAAAAAGTGCAACAACGATGGATTTGTTGTGATCAATATCCAAGTGGGAGATTCTTGGTTGTGGAGCCTGATATTCTAGATTCCAAGATGTTATTGTTAAGTTGTGTTTATACCCCATTTTTACTGTACACTCATCCCAACTGGGGGGTGCATGAAGACATAGTCGCCATGCGAGGGTCCTAGGGCTAGTGGTTTGGGGGTGAAGCCCCCAAAAGAAATTTTTGGGATTGTTTTTGGACAACAATTTGTGTACCCACAATATTGGTTGACCCGTAGTATTTTCCCATGGTAATTCCCTTATAAAAGGAAAGCATTGTAATATGGATGTGTATTTGTATTTTAGTATTGTAAAACAATCTTTGTGATTATGTCAAAGAGACTATGAGAGAGTGAAGAGGAAGTGTAGCGGGGTTGTTGCAGGTTGTATCCCTTAATTTTGTTGCATGGTATGATAATAAAGGACTGGAAATTTATGTGTGGACGTATCCCATCTTGGGTAAACCACGTATATCGATGTCCCTCTTTTAATGTATTTAATATTTGCATCTTGTTAAATTTTTTAATTATTATATTTCTCTATGATCATGTTTTTCTAACAGTTCTATGTATAAATATTTACATTATGCATGCCTAGAGATTCACTAGTTGGGAATTGGCCTTAAACTCCGCACTAGGAATCATTTCTAGCATATTTACATCATTTTACATAATTTGATTCAATACATTCCAAGGGTCCAAACTAGGGGTGTTACAGTCCCCTCACCCTTGGAATACCATATCCCTTAATATTATATTTTTTTAAACAAGGTTCCTTGTTCTTACATTTCATATACATCTGTAACACCTTCCTCTTTAGGGTCTCTTGTCTCATTTCCGACTATTTTGGACAACAAATTTTAGTTATTCCTCTATACTACCTTAGAATACCTCTAAGGCCTTTACATTTCAATGCATTCCTATTACAATCATCAAAGGATAGACATGCTCATCATATCCATTTTAAATAGCATTTATTCTGTTAATAAAGATTCATGTTTCATAATAGAAGCATATATGTTCATAATAGAAAATAGAGTATGCAAATAAACCAAACACTTATTTGTATGAACATATATCTTCCCCACATGTCTTCCATTAGTGATATTCAACTCAATATATTATCTAACATTACAAAGGTATATAAATACACACACATACACACATTTCCTTCTTGATCACAACCAATATATAATATGAATCAATCACAATAGATTCATTCAAGTTCCCTCTTATTTCCAATCACTCACTATCTAGTCTCATGCATCCCCTTATGTGTTAATTGGTCCCTCATGTGATCCATCATTTTCCATGGCTTTTTGCACAAGAAGAGTGCTTACTTATAGTGTCTTACAACTAGGGTGTCCCATTGGAAACCTCTAATATACCTGGTTCATTAAAATCAATACCTATCATTGAGTTCCAATGTAATTAAAGTAGCATTATTCCATTTGCTTACAATATTTCAATATCCATCATATTCCCTTACTAGTGTATTTAATAATATACACATACAATTACCATTAGACATCAACATAATTATTTCAATAAGAATTTTTTAAATTTCTTTCATACAAAAACTAGATTTAACAAATATGATATCCTTATCATAATGTTTGACCTTTATAGGTGGTAGAACTCAATATTACCTATTGACTTACACTAATTTCCATATCCAAGACAATTCTACCTATAGTCTAAACTTTTTAGTTAGTCAAACAAATTGTGAGTACCCATGCATAGAATCCTTGATTGCAACATTTACAACCTCCCATAAAGAAATCTTGGAATTATAACACATAAATAATTCAATCGCTATCAATTGTAAATATCTCAAATACAATGAAACACATTCATTATATGTGCATCACTTAGAACAATACACATTACACAACCCAATCATGGTTTCTACGCAATTAAACAAATTGCTAATACTCATGGTTTTGTAATCACACTCTTCAACATATTCAAGACATCCTCTTATGAAACTTTATTTTCCTAACATTGTGTATCTATAGTACATTAAAACATGACTATATTTTATGCAATCCTTTCACTACATCCATAACAGCTTGAGAAAGGATCACAGAGTTATGGTTTACAAACAATTCCATCATCTAAGCTATCAATGTATAGTAATTGCAAAGAAATATGGAATAAGCATTCATTTAAACATATGTACCCACATATATGGGTGTATATCCACACAATTTATACAATCTATTAAATAACACCTTAATCAATGCACCATTACATTGGTAATATTTATAAATAGCATAGTATCATGTCATGCATTCCATCATGATGAATTGAAAGGTCTATCCAACATCTCAACACATCATCCAACCACCTCCCAATTCTGGCATGACGATCTAGACACCTTTTTCTTCAACCCAACACACACCAAGACTATACCCTTTCTTTGCTAAATAGGAGCCGAAAGGTATTTCCTTTTTCCACTAAACAATACCTCAAGTAGTCCCTCCCAGGGAAAATTTTAAGGATCCATGTTTTTCTTAAAGTGTAGAAACCTTGGTGAATCTTACTAATTATCAAATTTCCAACTATAAAATCTTTGGTGATATTTTTTAAAAATATTCAAATTTATAAGGGTTTTATATAGTTTTTGGACAATTTTGGCAATTTTTTTAATAAAAAATTTAATCCTATGGAATTTGGGTGAATCATATCATAGAAAAAGGAAAATGGCTAATATGTGTTTGGTAAAAAACCTTGAAGATCATCCCAATGGATAAATTTTTCCCCTGAAGTTTTTGTTGATGCTTCCCCTCTAATAGTGTCTATGCAGTGTAATAAATATTTTATAGTATAGGACACAAAATAGGTAGGGATACCATTGGACACTTGTATAGAACTATATCCTTTCCATTTCTAACAATGCTATGGATTCACTCATGATTGTATTTCATGACATTTACTACCACAACAAGATTATAAGCCTTGGATTTCGTTGGATATATACTCATAACCAACACGGATGGCATGTTATTTTACTTCATATGAATGCATTTTCGATTTCTTAAAAATCATTTGGGTATAAGGATTCCTCCTTTATCACATCATACCATGTGGGGTATCACTCACATATATGCATTAAAAATCACGAGAATACCAATTTATGATATTAGTATATGGTTGAATGGATCCTTACCCAATCCCTTTTTTCTAGTAATTATGGAATCGGCATAGATAAATCCATAAATGCATGGATTCCTCTAACATATTATATATTGCCTTATCAATCAATGTTTTATAGAAACTTACATATTAAATTTACCATCCTTCTGATTAATACTTTATTGTCCTTATTCTTTCATTACAAGGATGTCTTTGATACGTAGTAGTATCACCCACATTTTTATACATGACAAAATAATCTATGGCATACAAACACAATCAAATACAATAGTGTTCATTTTTCTCATTGCATATATAATATCACTTTTACCAACATATATAGTATCATCTCTAGTCATACAACGAACACAAAAACAATAATTATCATTATTCCCATTGCATATATAATCTCACTTTTACCAACATGAAACATCATATGTACGCACAAGCATACACATACACTATACACCATCTTTATTATGCTCACTAATGCATATGCATTATAGCTATTTCATTATATCTTGCATTTCCAATATTTTTATGCATTGATTATCTACATATAAAATTTAGAAAATGTAAATTTAACAACAAGAGACAAGTTAAGGAAATCCCCCTTTCAAATAATCTTCATAGCATGGAAATATTTTTCCACTTCCTAGATGATCCAATCCATGGCCTTTCTATCAAGAACATGATGGATCATTAATTGTAATTTTCTCATCGAGCAACATGTCAATAATGTCTGAACATTCATACTTCCTACTTTCCAAGCATGCAATTATTATGTTATAAATAAAATAGGTTTAAGGCAACAAATCCTCCTCTTATCATTTTTTTCTCATTGGGATTGTTCCCCAATTTTTGATACAATAATTTTCTCATCCTTATATAGCATTCTTTAGCATTGCAAATTCTTCATTTGTCATCTTCAACTATCCTCAAGTTACACTTAAATATGGAAACAATATTTTATTAATTTGATGTCTTTTCATTTTGTGCATCTTTGTATTATTGCTCCATTTACCTTGAGCAATTGTATCCAATCCCCAACTTTTCCATTCTTTATTTCTATCCCATAGTAGTGTTACCCACTTCTTTTTCTGGGCCAATCTTTTCCCAATATTGACGTTATCTCAGATCTCAATCACTTCATATTGACACAATGAATACATTCTTGCTAAATTTGGAGTCTTTTCAAATTCCATTCTCTTTCCTTATCTCTATTTGTCTTTAAGTCTTACGAAACTATGGAGCTTATGGAAATTTTGGACCAGATGATTGATCCAAATGATGAAATGTCTTATTCCACCGATAGAAGTTTCTATGTGAATGGAATTTCATCACTTATTCCCATTCCTTACACATAATTTGTTGGTGCATAACTTGCAACTCTTCCACACATACATACACTAACCCACATGGATGATTCACACATGTCCTATAGGAATTGCATGTTTTTTAGTCTCATTAGTTGTCATTGTTTCCTTAGTAACTGTGTATGATAACCAATTACTCTAAATAAGGAATTCCACAACCATTCTTTGCAATCCATATTTAGCATTCTAAATATAGTAAATGCATTGCATGCATTATGGCTAAAGAACCATCAATCACTCTTAGTTCCTTGTTTGTTCATGGTTGTTTATAAAATATGAGATACATGATTATGATAATGTACATTCAAGATGTTTTTCCACTTATTAGGAAACACTACCTTGGTATTCCCACTCAAATATTTATGCTCATCAACATTACCGTCATATTACCAACCACTTACAAGTTACATTAATAAAACGTAAGCAACCTACCATGCTTTGATTTCCCAAATTGCACTTAGTATCATTATGAAAGAAACACTATAACATATTCATCAACATATATACTTAGTTTCATCTTTGGAATAGTACAATATCATCCTAGAACTTTTCCCCAAAATGTTAGGATACTTTGGAATCTACCCACACTGAAATTGTCTTGCCCAATCAAGCCTAAAGGAATCTGGCAAATGGTTAGGATTCATCGAACTAAGATGCATGATGTGATCAGAGCCATTGACAATAAGGAAATTTGGTTGTTTAATTTACCTTTATCCATCCACATGAACTATATCCACCATTGATCTCATCCACCTGGCAAGATCATGACCATTTGTAGAGACACCTCCTTTATTATTATCCAAGCATGTCTATCTATGCAAATAAAACAGATCCACTAGTCGAAATTGCATGGTTTAATCTTATCCATTCATAGTGATTCCCCCATATTAACTCCTGATTACATAGGTTTTGCATGAATAGTCAGGATCGTCTAATCCAAGGTGCACTATTATACCCCCTTGTTATACTCTGATTATGTTTCTATGCACATATGGTTCAAATCTCACAATGAGATATGCTCATTTCAATTTGGTCCATTCATGGTGCTAACCCCCATGTTAAACCATGTGCACTTTTATTTAAATTAACAAGTGAGATCAATTGATTTAAAGGATAATATATAATCCTAGCTATACATGGAAATATCCCTCTTGATAATGCTTGGTAATCTTCCTTTGCATGAATGAACACGATCTATTGATCTAATGATCCTAATTCAATCTTGGTTTTAAGTTTTCCTTAACTCTTAAGATAAACTATGAAACCAATAGTTTGGCATTTGAGCTTCTACTAATCAATAGAAATGAGGTATTTCATTATCATCTTCACCAATTTCAGAAGTTTCCCCCATTTTTTCAAACCAAATCTACCAATCCTATTGGTATCCACAACATTTAATCCTTGGGCTATTACAAAAACTATTTGATAATTAAAACCATGATTTTCATATAATCGTTTCATCAAACACTTTTCCTAGAAACTTATATTTCTTCCTATGAATATTGACTCTATCACATATTTCCTTGGTGCAATAATGAGGAGCTCTAATACCACTTTGTAGCATCACCATCCATCATTCCAACTATAATAGGGGGTGGTTACAAATTTCATGCTTCTAACTTTTCCCCCATTGGCCATTATTCGAATTTAGAACTAGTTTAAGCCACCCATGGGAAACATGAACTAAGAAATGCATGTGCGAGTGCATGAGTATAAAACATAGTAAGATTGAGAACTATAATTCACACCTAACATGCATAAACCATCATATTAATAGCATGAAGTAAATATAATAATGGGACATTCACACACAACAAACAATACTTATATTTTAACTAAATAATATCTAAGCAATTGGTCATGTAAGAGAAATTTTCTACCCAACTGAAGGTATTAGTTGTAGAGACCACCTCCAATCCAGACTACGAGGCCATTAAAGTTAAGGAAACACCTATAGGCTTCTCTATCCTCTATCCCAAAACTCATTTGATCTCATTCTTATCCAATCTTCTCACCACTTAGCACTACAAGCATCTCATTCATCCATCCCAACAACAAAAATATCTTCCATTTCCCCACATAACACAAGGAAGGCCTACTCTTTCTATGCCAAACAGTCCCTCATAGTACCAACCCTTACTATTCTATTTAGTGTGTGTATAAAGATTCCAACCTATTGTAAGCTTTTAGAGAACCTATTGTACAATTGATTCATGGATTCTCCAGCATCTTGGAGTAGCAAATAAACAATGGTTAAAGGTTCTTATCTTTCCCACTCTCTATGATCACCTACAACCATCCTCTTCACTCTAATGTATGCAATTCCCTCTTCAAAATGTTAACTTATGGTTAATTTCATTGTTGGGTAATTGGATATGGATAAAACAACATGAAGGCTATTGAGTACATGAATTCTGCATGAAAAATGAGTGATAGAATCTGATGAAGATGTGAGAATATTGAAAAGATAACTGACATTAATTTTGACCATAGAAGGAATGACTCTTAAAATTATCATAAAAGTATATTCACCCCATGCTTCCATAACTACATGAAAATATTTTCAATCAACCTCACCATTAGAGTAAATTTGAGTTCTAAAATGGGCCCCATAAAAAAAAGACCCATTCATGAGATGGAATTCAAGAACCAATAAAATTTCAAGAAAAAGAGTCAACCATAATGATTGAATTGGCATATTTTTCATTAAAAAAAACCACTTTTTAATTTGTATATTCAACTTATCTCCATGTGGTTTTACTCAAATTTTGAGTGGGAGAACTTGTTGGATGCAAAATTAAATTCCACATCCAATGAGTACCCATCCTGCATACTTTTGATGGACCCCACCCCATGAAAAACAATAAATACATTAAAAAATGTGTTAATGTTTATGTATTTCTTCTTTTTTGTGGCATGGGGTCCATCAAAAGTATGCAATGTGGATACTCGTTGGATGTGGAGTTTCCAACAAGTGCTCTCGCTTGGAATTTTAGTAAACCAATAGCGAGATATGTTGAAAATATGAACAGAAAATAGTTTTTATCTCTCTTCCTTCGAAATTCATAAATATAATTTTATTTTTTTAACAACTATTTTATTATTTTTATTAGGAGGCACATTTTAGACCCTAATTTGCTCTAAAGGCATGCATTTATTGATTGGATTTAATAAGTCAAAAAAGGATGTAAAGGTCCATTAAAGGTATATGAAAGAAATGAAAGAGTTGGAAGGTTCAAACTTGGAAAAAGAGGATTTAATCTCATGTATGCCCCCTTTTCTCTTACCCTTTAGTGGAATAATATCATGTCTAGTGCTATTTGCATATCCATATTGGACCATTTTAGTATTCTCCAATGTAATATTTACATAAGTTTTGAGTCATCATGGCAATCCAACCACATGGTTGATATAGAAATATTTACATTATACATACCTAGCCATTCACTAGTCGGGCCTTGGCCTTGAGTTCTGCACTAGGAATCCTACTAGCATATTTACATTATTTTACATAATCTGATTTAATGCATTCCAAGGGTCAAAACTGGGGCTATAACATGATTGATGCTGCAATATCCTTGGTGTCTTTGGATAGACCATTAGTTTGGTTCTCCATGTTATTTTGGGTGTGGTGTATACCATGGGACCACTTGTGCTTAGAAAAGTATTAACATAAGCTTATCTCAAAATGTATATGGGTGAAAGACGAGCCTTTTAAGAGTTATCAACAAATGAGGGATGGATGTGTCCACATGAAAAATGTTGTTAGATATGTATACCAATAAGATTAGCACACCACAAGTATTGTTTTGAGATAGGTCTCAAACAAGGATGTCGATGGAGCCCATACTCTTTTTTTCTAAATGTTGAGGGGAGTATTACTTTTTGTGGAATATTACTACAACACAAATTTATAAATTCCTTATGGATGCAAAGATGTAAGAATTTTGTTGGTTGGTATCAAAGAATAAGGTTACTTCAGTAACATAATGTCCAAATTATTTTTGGATGCAAAGATGTAGGAATTTCACTTGCTAGTGATAAAGGGAAGGTTTTTGGGGTTCCTAAGGACAAGGGATTGTCAAGTACTATAACTCTCTAATATGATTGCAGTGTCTGAATGTAGTACTTGTCCCTATCTCTCAAGACACTAATTAAGAAGGCTCAACTATACCCCTATCCATACTACCCGACTACCCAGGTAGTAGGGGGTAATCATTCCAAGTACTATGCTTGGTGCCACTACAACTACAAGATGATTAGTCAGATTAGCTATAACTAGTTTTATTTGGATTGGGGGACTTCTAATATACTAGAAGGTATGGGGAAGTGATATTTTATGTACAACTATTGTATGATGTGGTACTACTTGAAGGGGTATCAACATAGGTTACACTAGTGTCTAGCAAATGTGACTAAATACCAATTGTATACTCTATGTGTATTCTTCCCCAATCATAGGTTTACCCACAAGGCGATATATATTCAAGTTGTTTAAAGATTCTAAAACATGTATCTAGTTTAAAAAATCTAGAATTTTTTTGGAGGTGTGCTAGCTCAGGAAATTGCTTTGATACCACTTGTGGAAGCCTTAACCTTGCAAATTAGAGCAACAACAAAATTTATAGAGATAAATCATGCATGAAACATAAAATTATATTGCAGAATAACTTATGAAAGGAAATGGAAAAGATAAATGTTGTAGAAATAATTTATATATTATGATAATCCCTTTAGGAAGCAATGTTCACATGCCTCTTAAGGTTGGATTACATTTCATTACAACAAAGCTCCAATACAATAATTCTTGTCAAAACAATCCATAGCCTCTTATCTCTTTAAATAGACTTTCAATATCCCAATACCATAACTACTTGACATGTTCTATAATTAATGAGTACCAACTTACTAGTAGACCTTAATTAATACAGAGACCCTTTTTGTATTAATATTCTACTAGCAACTACTTAGCCTTATTCAAAGGTTATGACCTCATACATAACATTGCTAACTACTAAAGAATGGATTTAGGGTGGGACCATAGCAAAAATGTAGTGACTAAAAGTTGATGCCACCAATCTATTATTACTAAAATAGTCATTGATCTTGTGTCCAATACCTATCACTATCCCCTTCCTTTATCAATGAAAATAAATTATTCACATTGGAGCCAGTTCTAAGAGATGATAACATCCTTTCTTGTAAATAAATCCCTACAGGTCATTCAACACATCAATCAACACGACGTTGTCTTTCTTCTCTTATAGGATTCCATTTTACACCATCAACAACTTGAAGTAGAGTACTAAAGAAGAAGAATAATCCTCTCTTGGGTTGGCTATGTATTCCCTTTCTTAATCAATCAATACCAAGGTGTTGTAGTCTATTTCCCTTCTTTTTATTATTAACACAAACAATTACATTTGTCATTGTATGTTATGCTTAAGTCCAAAATTTTCAATTTTGTATAACATATAATAATTTAGAATATGGTGATTCAAAGCTTGTCATTAATTGGATGAAGGAGAGGAGACCTCCTAGAAACATTATCCTGCTTCTTATATTTGAGGAAATTATCATATTGAAGGATCTTTTGTTGTCTATTGTCTTTTCCCATATTTACATAGAAATAAACTCTCTAGTTGACAATTTGTCAAAGATAGATGTTTAGGTTGAAGAAGGTCAGTGGATTAGATGGAAACAAGATAATGATCTTGAGTTTTTCAATGGGCTTGACCCTTTCTGAGGATAGATGGTCTTTTCGCCTACAATTTTGTACTTTATTTTTTCCATTTTTCTTTGATTTCTATATTGTTTCTCTCATATGATGTATTGTTCTGAGTTTTTCTTAGTGATATAGCACTCATGGTTTCTCTAGTAGAAGTATTTCATGTAGCTACTCACCACAATTTTTTTATGGATTGGAACTTTACTTGTAAGAAATGAAGGGTAACTCTCACTATCTAGAGTAGATGTATATGATCTTTTGTTATATGCAATCTATTAATACAAATATACTCTGCTTTTTCGAAAAAAAAATATAATAATTTAGAATGTGATTTTTTTTTTTTTTTTTAGCTTTTACTTATAATATTTGATTGGGTACTTACCCAACATAACTAACCCTTTACCTAACATAACTAACCGTTAAGTAAATACATCTTGAGATAGGTTAGTGAGAAAACATTAACACCACACAACGCTTTCAAAGTGTAAAAATCTATAATAATTTAAAATGTGGTTTATTTTTTAACTTTTACTTCTAATATTTGAATTGGTACTTACGCAACATAACCCTTTAGTAAATACATCTTGACACATGTTAGCGAGAAAACATCAACACCACACAACGCTTTCAAAGTGTAAAGATGTAAAATAAAAATACATACTAACAACTTTAAAAAAGTAAAAACCAGTGTAACATAAATCTCTACGCAAAAGCTTGCATCGTTATTAGATTTGATAATAAAGAAATCAATCTAATAAAAAAAATCAGTAAATCAAGATGAATCTTTAAAACATTATAATTTTATTAAATTAATAATATGAAATAAATCATACTATTTATAACGGAAAGACATATACGAAGTTATTAAATTAATAATATGAAATAAAGAATACTATTAATAACGGGAAGAAATATATGAAGTTTTAAAATTTAATAGCGGAAGAGAATATATTGTTAATGTTATTTGTGCTTTAAGGCGTAGGCATATTTTTTAAAGACCGGAAACTTTGTGTGAAAATGTAAAAATCTAGATGTTTTGGGTAGTTCAGCTCATTTTCAGGAGATACTATATAGTTTTTCAACTAATTTTTTAAATTGTTTCAAAAATTAATTAAGATATATTATTAATAAAATAACTATTTAAAAGATTAGTTAGGAAATTGAACTACCCAGCCTTAAACGTCAAATTTTTTACATTCTCACACAAGGTTTCCTGTGGTTAATATCTATCTATATATAATGTTGTTAAATCTAAATATTTTCTTAGGTGTAACACAATAAATGTCCAAGGTCGTAATGAAATTTTAGAATTTCAAAGTGTCAAAGTAAGTTGTATACGATGGAAATATTTGGATATATTTTCATTGTATGTGTCTTTATTATAACTAAAGGACATAATGACATTTGTTCAAATTAAACTGTATAGTTTTTCATCCTTTAATTCATACGATGGATATATTTTCATAGTATGTGTCTTTATAATAGCTTAAGGCCATAATGACGTTTTGGAATTTTATAGTTTTCAAATTAAATTGTATAGTTTTTCATCATCATATTAAAGGAGGACCATTGTGAATGTCAAATATGTTTGGGAAAAGACGTGTGAGGTTAATATATGATGAACCAGTATAAATAGAAACAAAAATAATGATGAGAGAATTAAGTGAAATTAAGCAAAATCTAAGTTCATTAAGGTAAGATAATTATAACATTTAAATAAATAAATAACCATTGAATTATTGTTTAAATTAAAGTTTATCATTAGATTTAAAAAAAATCATATAATTATTTTAAGTAAATATTATAGAAATATGTTTATTTTTCAAATTAAAACTTATTATTAGATATTAAAAAAACTACATAATTATTTTTAAGTAATATTATAAAAGTCAACAACATAATTACCTTTATATAGAATGATACAAATACTTCATCATAAATGAACATTAAAGTATCTAAACTATGAGTTTGTGAAAAATGTTTTTTCTTTTTTAAGAATTCCTCAATGATATTAAGTTAGATGGATATAATTATTTATTAACTTAGATGGATATAAATATATGTTTAGAAGTTTAGAGTGCATAACTTATCAATAAATTAGAAATTATTTAAAATTTTGGAAAATAAAGAAATAACGTTAATTGATGTTGAAAAAATAACAAAGATTTTAATATATAATAAATATGTACACTATATCATAAATCTGAGTATGGTTGATCACTTAGTTCTTTAAATTAAGAAGATTAATTAATTCATATGAAATATGGATTATTATAGATATTTGTATAAAAACTTTAACATAAATAAAGTCTTATACTTGAAAAATTAGGTGTATGAATTAAAAGACACATATGTTAAATGTGTTACTAATTATCTTACTTATATATAGAATATTAAATATCAACTTAGTGAAATTGGTAATATAATTAATGTTAAATGTATTATGGTGTTCTTTTTAAATGGATTAAAAAAGATGTTTCAACCTTTTGCGACCAATTTGAATGTCAATTCTATTCTAACTAATTTTACATCTAATAAGCTTGGTGTGATAACACCACATGAAGAACAATGTTTGAGTTTATATCAAGCACTTACTATGAAATCATCCATTTGAAATGAATGGAAGAAGTTTTTGTGAACCTAATGATAATATGAAATAATAAAAAAAGAATGGAATAATTTTGTATGAACCTAATGAGAAGAAAAGAGAAAAGGAAAAAATCCCCAAAAAATGGTTATTTTCTACTATGTATCTTTTTTTTAAGTTCAGAGTCTAATCTATTGATTCAAAATAATAGTATAGGAAAAAATACAGAGCATGATAGTAGTTCTTTGAACTGAGTGTAGCAAAATATAGTTTGAATCCTGCCCCTCTCAAGAAATCAAGATTGTACTGTCAAAATAAATAGTTTTGAAACAAAAAAATGAGTGTTGCTGCTGTAAATAACGATGAGGACTAGACCTAAATTGACCATATGAAAAATAAACAAAACCCTAGGAACTTGGACTTAGTGCTTGGAAGGCTTCTTCTCCTCAATGGGAACAGTAAAGCTAAAGCCAATGTGCGTTTTTGGTTGAATTTCAGCTGGGGTGGCCGAAGGGTTGGCAGAAGTCTAGCCGCTATCTTTCCCACGTCTTTTAGAGTCACTTCTTATGTCCTCCTCGCTGCTCGAATCATTGGTTCTAGAGGGATTCCTCTTGATCGAGAGAGGTTTTGTTTTCATATATTACAAAGCTATATTGATGCCTTCTTTTCCCTGATGAGTGCCCATAATGGTCCTCAGAGGGGGGGGTGGCAACTGCTCAGTGTCCATGGGAGCCACAAGAGGAATCAAGGAAGGATCCTGAGGATTGTTCTGAGTACAAGTAAGATGAAGGATAATCCTGGTTAGGATTTTCTTTACCACCCAAAAATTGCGTCTTCCCAGAATCATCGTGTTCAGCATGGACGGGGAGCCTAAGAGCTCATCTTCCCAGTCATCCATAAGATGTTGCAGGTGGTTCAGGATTTCAATGTCGAAACCTTAAGTGTTTACCAATGTAGAGAGAGTCGTAGACTGCTCATTGGCATTTACATGCCCATTGTGCCCACGTTGTGGTGTAGCTCGCAGTTTGCGAGGAATTTCGAGGTGAACCAACACCACAATGTGGAGCAGCCGCTAGAAGTTGGTAGAGAGAGAAAGAGTGGGAGGATGGTAATTAGCACAACCAACAGTCACTAGGAGCTTGATACAGCTGAGGGGATTCACTAAATTGAATAGGGAGGAAGAAAGGAGGTGAAGAATGTTGAACAATCTGGCCATTTTAAGATTGCATGAATAGTAGGGAAGAATTAAACTCACTCGACTCGCCATAAATTTGCAGAGGAGAGCATAGTACAAAGTGATAGGGAAATGTCACCTCGTGTTCAAATCCTTGAATGAATGCGCAGATCGAGAGATGGTGAGTCCCGTGTCATTATGAGCATAATGACGATTGGTCTAGGGAATGGTGTCAGGGGACAGCTATGCATTCTAACTACTGCTCCTGCTCTTCCTTTGAGCCACATTGTGTCACATGCCCCAATTTACAAAAAAAATTTTATAATATTTGAGGAACATTGTGTTAAATGATATGCTAAGTTGTAATTGATGACCCAGTGGGGTCAAGAATATTTAATGTAATTTCATACTATTTTATTTATAAATAGATAAATGATGAGACAATAGCTTAGCGAAGATGTTAAAAGAGTGTTTACTAGTTAATTGGTGGAGGAGACTGGGTGGAGAGCAAACTGACAAGTGGAAGCATCCTCAAACCACTTCCAACTGTTGCAGGTGGAAACTTCCCTATATTTGTTGTCATGATTCCCCAAGAAAGTGGAATTAGAGCAGGTGGCCCATTTAATGAAAATTGACTCAGAAGACTTAGGGATCTCTATAAAATTTCCCATTGAAGAGAACTGAGGCTGCTCATTTCTAGGGAGGTGATCATTCAGGGTGAATGAAATTACTCAAGAGAAATTCAATGGAGGGGATTCTGGAGTGTGTTTGAGGGGATAACTGCTGAGATTGATCTAGTTGCCACTTATAAGCTGAAGATCATACTGCTAAGAGCAGATTTTTATTACTGAGGTATTTGGACCAGTTAGGTGACAAAGTTCTTACAGTTGCGTTCTCCACCCAGTTCTCAGCCAAGAAGACCAGGAACAAGCTCGGGGGTCCTGAGGAAGCATTGTTTGAGCGCTCTCCAGGAATTTGGTTGGGAGGAACAACCTCCTTAAGGTGTTGTTGTCTTGTCCTCAATAGGTTCTATTTTATTTTTATTGTCTTTGGTTAAATAATTGTTAGTTTATCTACTACAGGCATGTTAGCGTTTAGGGTTTATGAATGAAAGGTAACTATGTAATGTTAGGTTCAGTAAAATTATAGATTATAGTAGAAATGGAAATGATTATGTAAATAGTGAAAGAGATAGAAATTCAATTTCCAAGATGTGTTTTTCCACACCTGAACTCAAGTCGTACTCTAGCATGGTTGGATTGTTTTAGGTAAATGAAATGATCCTTTTATTGGAATGTAAATAGTAGATACAATTCTTTATTTTGAATGTAAATAGTGGATAGATTTTTACTTCAATGTTTATGAATTTCACTGAATAGCAATGCTATGTTTTGTCTGCACTTATTTACTTCAGCCAACTAAATAGAAACATAGGTGTAAATGACAATAGTAAATATTATTATTTCCAGTATTAGTATACTGATAAAATATAAGATATTATAGTTAATAGAAGTAAAGTAAGTAACTAATATTTAAGAAAACATGTGAAAAGGAAATAATAAACAGTTTATAAATATTAACATTACAGACCAGAGTGTGTCTTATCCAAGACCTAAGGATTCTTTTATAATCCTTTTATTTTACAAAAATGATTGAAAGTCAATATTACCTTAGTTTCAAGTATGCTGCACTAAAAACCTACGTATTTTCTTAACTAAAAACTAAAAGGAAAAATTGTCAAAATTATTTACGATTTCTTATTGTAACAAGCTAGTATCAAACTTATAACTATAAGTCACTTCATCATTCCTTATCCTATTTTGAAAACAGAGTTGTTAATGCTATAAATATAAACAAGGATTTATTTCATAAACTGTAGGGTTTTACAGTATTTCTTTTTAACCCTTAAAAGCTGAGTTCTAGAAATTAAACACTATCTTTTAAATAGTGCTTAAAAATAATTATAAATACAGAGTATTATTAAATACAATACATATGTAAATAATGAACAAAGTAAACCAGTAATTATCAACCATTTACATTATAAAATCCTTAATCAAAGGTAGGCTTATAGCCTATAAGAATCGAAGGGTCGAAACCCAAATCTGCTATTAAAACCAAATATATTAAATTCTTTGTATTAAACTATAACCAGTTACATTACTGACAGTATAAGTAAAAACCTCGCTAACTTTACAACTAGACTGTTCCACAGTCTTCTTTTCTTAAAATAAAATGTAAAAAGGAAAAATTGAAGAAAACAAGACAGAGTTCGCATAACATCTTCGAACTCAGAGGAGGTTTTTATAATCTTAAGAACAACATTACATCACTTAAGCCATAAGGCTGAAACCGCTTAACCGAAACTAGATATACATCACAGCTTCAAGAGCTTGAGCTACCCAACGAAGTATCGCCAGGGTTTTCAAATAAAACATGGGTATTAAACAACAAACTAAATATCATAACCAGCAGAGAGTTTGAAGCCATGTTTCCAACAACAAGAACCTTCATCCAACAACCCAAACCACAAGTAGGGAGAACCCACAACGAGACCGGGGCTTGCCAGTTGGAGGCCCATGAAGTTTTGAATGCACGAGCTTGCTTTCCACTCAAATCCTGAAGCTGTTGGTAATAGCCCGCAAGAACATAAAACCAAACATTAATCAAACTCTGTTCAAAATTTATTAAAAACCCTAACTTAGTAAATCTTTGGAAAAAGGAATGCGAGCAGAGTAAAAGTGTATACCTGTGAGTTAGAATAAATTGGAGCCGAGAAGAAACAGTCACCAGCTCGAGTGAACTAAACCAAGAAGCAAGCAAACCATTAATCCAACTCTGTGACAGAGACATCAAGGAGATAGTCTCAAGTTCCACGATACCGAGGAAAGGAATGAACAGTCATAGGGTAAAACCATTTATAGGCTTCGAGCCACTTTAAGAAATCTTAAACCACTCACACAGTGATTCTTTACTCAGAAGAGAAACCGAAAATACAAACTATGATACCAAAACCACTTTGCAAAGTAATGCAGACTACAGAGCCAACAAATAAGGAAGTTGTAGGCCTCTCATGGCCACAAGCACTCACAGCACAACCTGCAGGAGGAAAAACCCTCAGACCAAAGTGCAAAGGAGGAGGATTGCAAACTTTTTTAACTCAACCAACACATGGAGGAGGCTTGTCCACGTGCCCTTCCAAATATCTAACCAAGTGTGGGTCAAGTTTTAATGTCTGCGCTGCATTATAGATTTAAAATCTTATCATTGCCAATAATGCAAATCATACTATCGACTATATTATAAAAGTTCTTATCATTGCCAATAATGAAATTCATGCCATCGATCATTTAGCTAGTTCATATGATTACATATAATGTGAGTCATGCTATCATTTAAACCATGCATTGGAACTAGTATATTAAAGGAACAAAACTTATAATATATAATGACAATAGTTTTAACTACATGATAGTAGTTACTAGGTAGTAAAACTACCTTAGGTTATAAGTTAGTATTTTTGGTTATAACCTAATACTGTTAAATTATAAATCAGTATAGTGTTGTAATATTGCAATAACACTTGTATCATGGTTATAACCTAGAGATTGATATTACAGCTTGTATACTAGCTGTGCAAGAAGATAATCATAATTGCAAACAAATCAAACAGGTTGGTATTGTTTCACGACTAGTAAAGGAGAATTAGAGTAGAGATATGTTGTTATTTACAATATATTTATAAACTGAAGAGCTCTAAATTTCTCCACATAAAGACTTGATGCTGATAAAGGAAGGAGTCTTCAAGAAGACTGAAGATTAACCTTTGAAAGATTTTCTCTCAAGTAACTAATCTTTCATTGTAAACTTTACCTTTGAAAATCATAAGAATATGTTCTTACATAAAGAGCAGCACACTTGAGTATTAAACATGACAATAACAGTAAGATCATAAAACAATCGAAGTAATTATATGCCAAGATCATGAGTTCTATGCTCACTATAAGAATCTATAATTTGACTAGGTACTATAATCTTTATGACGGAAAGAAACCTTGGAAGAACCCATTCTTGTAAATACCATTAATTATGTGAAGGATAAAAATTCATTAAGGCTTAAATATTAAATACTGTCCTAGATCCAAAACAATGAAAGGAATTTACCTTAACTCATTAAAGACTTGCAGCTTAATAATTAATTTATTTACTAGCATCTTAACATGCTAAAGAAGTACTTCTCGACATAATTCAAAATAAACTCCTACTTGATCATACGCTTACCTGTTGGACCTCTAAGAACGACTAGTCCATTTAAGTTAGCAGAATGATAAGTAAGCCCCATTTTCAAACATGATTTCTCAACTACTTGATAAAAGCAAATCATCAGTACAACTAGCAGCAACTAAATGAAAGTCCTCTTTATATAACTTATAAAAATTAAAGTTGTATTAGTTTTTCTGTATTTGAAACTAATCTTGAAAATTTGTTAAACTGTTTCATTTTTTCGCTAATCGCTAACAGTTACTAAACTGCGATTTAAGACATTTTATGTCACTTTCAAAATTTTAAATTTTTATGAAATTTTGGGTTATTAAATGTGGTACCAGAGCACAAGGTTCAAACACTAGGCCTTGATGAAGCTCAACTTGCTTATATGGAATAGTAAATTTAAATCATTATGTTGATGTTGTTTTCTTTGAATGATATACATGGAGAAATTTGTTTATGAGTTAATGACAGGTATGGAAAGATTGGAGGAGTATGCAGAAGAGGAATCTCCTTATACTGAAAAAGATAATCTACAAAGAGAACCTATACAAGAAGACATAACCACTAATTCTTCTGAACTATTACAAATAGTAAAATAATTAAAATCAGAAATGGAATCTATTAAGAAAGAAAATGAGAGGATTCTAAGAGCTCGGGAGGAGCTGAATCAGATCTTAATAGAAATGTTTCATACTAAGGGAAAGGGTAAAAGAGCTCATTCGGAAGATATAAGTTATCAACATAAGCATAAAAAGACTAAATAGATTAAAAATGAAAGTAGCTCATCTTCTGAAGTATTTGGTGATCAACGTAACTCTCATTATACTAGTGACAGTAGTGAGGATAACCACCACACTAGGAAAAGAAAATATAAACCTTATGAAGAAATCTCTGGGGAGTTTAAGAAGATCAAGACACCAACATTTAATGGAGAAACTAAAAAGGGGGAGGAAGCAGAATCCTAGTTATCCAAGATGAAGAAGTACTTCCAGATTGATAACTATTCTAACCAATTAGAGGCTAGGATGGCTATTTATAATCTTGCAGGGAAAGCTTATATATGGTGGAAAGACTTAAAGAGAGTGAAAGGTATAAGAGAGAAGAACATAAATTAGAGTACATTCAAGAAATACTTCAAAAATAATTTTTTATCAGAACAGTACTATGAAGAAAGGGCTAACGAATTCTATGAGCTAAAACTAGGTACAATGAATATGAATGAATTGAATAGTAGGTTTCTAAGTCTGCTTAGGTATGTGCCATACCTTGTGGATAAGAAACTGAAGGTACAATGGTTTCTCAGCTATTTACCTTATCACATAAATGATAGGATTGAGTATGACAACCCGAAAACCCTGGAAGAAGCCATGAGGAAAGCGAATTTCTGTTATGAACATAATCGTAAAAAGGAGAGTATGGCCAACTGGAAGGCCAAAAGGAATAATAATTATGATCAAAAGAAGAAAGAGTGTGTGCCTAATCAGAATTCAAAAAATAATAACACCAGAATTTTTTCTAATAAGAATTTCCAGGGGAATAAGAGTAATTCATAGACCAATCAGAACAATCAAAAGAATAAAGAGTCTGCTAGCAATCACAGTAATTACACAAATAATTTTGAATGAAAAGAACCCATAAAGTGTTGTGAATGCAATGGTCCACATTATGCCTCAGTCTGTCCCAATCGGAAAAAGGCTGTCAGCAATATCCACACAATACAGGAGGAGATGACTGTTGATGATTTAGCTAGGACTATGCCCAGGATCAATGTAGCTTTGGAGAATCGACAAGCAGACTATCAAACTTCCATGGTGGAAGTAGAAGGTAAAATAAATCAAACACCCATATCTGTTTTAATTGATCCAGGAGCTAGTTTAAGCTATATTTCTCCTAACTTGGTAGAAAAGTGTAAACTTTCAGTTGAAAAGTTTGCACATTCTTGGTTAGTTCAGTTAGCTACTGGTGCAAAGAGAAAAGTAATTAGTTTTGTAAATAATTGTGTAATAACTATGGATTAATTTGAAACTTTTGTTAAGCTCAATGTACTACCTTTAGGTTCATACGACATATTAATTGGTATGGATTGGTTGGAGCAGCATAGGGTGGTCTTGAATTGCTTTGAGAAAACCTTTACTTGTATAAATAATGATGGAAAATTAATAAGTGTAAAGAGAATCCCTAGGAAAACAACTGTAAGGCATATTTCTGCTCTGCAACTTAAGAGAGCTATTAGGAAAGGTTGTAAGGCTTATGCAGTAACAATAACCAATGAATAAAATCTAAACAACATAGATAAATTAAAATTGGAGGATATACCAGTTCTAAAGGAATATATAGATGTATTTACAGAAGAAATTCTGGGACTGCCTCCAACGAGGAAATTAGATTTTACCATTGAGCTAGTACCTGGTGTAGTGCCCAGCTCTAAGGCCCCTTACCAGATGAATATACTCGAATTAAATGGACTTAAGTCACAGTTAAAAAAACTTATTGACAAGAATTATATTCGACTTAGTGTGTCTCCCTGGGGCGCACTTGTCATCTTTGTTAAGAAAAAGGACATAACTCTACGACTATGCATAGATTATTGCCAATTAAATAAGATGACTATCAAGAACAGATACCCATTACCTCGCATAGATGATCTGTTTGATCAACTACGTGGAGCCACAATATTTTCAAAGATTGATTTACGATTTGGATATCACCAAGTCAGAATTAAAGATGAAGAAATATTTAAAAAAGTTTTTAGGAATCGATATGGACATTACGAGTTTGTTTCCCTGCCATTTAGGCTTACTAACACTCCAATTGTTTTTATGTGACTAATGAATAATGTAATGCAGAAATATATGGATAAATTTGTGGTCGTGTTTATCGACAACATATTACTTTATTCGAAATTTGAAGAAGAACATAAAGAACATTTAAAAATTGTCTTGTAAGTGTTGCGAGAACATCAACTCTTTGCAAAGTTTAGTAAGTGCGACTTCTTTAAAGATAAAATCCAATACTTAGGTCATGTGGTGACCAAAGAAGGAATTTCAGTGGATCCCAAAAAGATAAAGGCAATCGAAGATTGGCCAGTTCCTAAATATGTAACTGATGTCCGATCATTTATGGGGATTACCGGTTATTACTGGAGGTTCATCAAAGGGTTTTCGAGAATCGCAAATCCGATAACCTCTTTGCAGAAAAAGGGAAAGAAATTTGATTGGAATCAGAAGTGCGAAGATAGTTTTTAAAAGTTAAAAACTTTATTAACTAGCACACCAATTTTTAAGAATTGTTGATCCAAATAAATATTTTATAGTATGTACTGACGCCTACAATGATGGTTTAGGTGGAGTATTGAATCAGGAAGGACATGTCATTGCTTATGAGTCTAGGAAATTGAAGATTCATGAAAAGAATTATGCAACCTATGAATTGGAATTAGCTACTATCATGCATGCTTTAAATATGTGGTGTCATCATCTAATTGGAAGAAAATTTATCTTAATGACGGATAATAGGGGATTAAAATATTTGTTAGATCAACCTAACCTGAATGCTAGGCAAGCTAGGTGGCTAGCTTTTCTAAGTGAATATGATTTCGAAATTAAACACATTAAAGGGAAAGAAAATAAAGTTGTTGATGCAATAAGTAGGAATGGAAAGCTGAATTTTACAGCAGCTATCAGCATTTATACAACAGATTTGGAAGAACAGCTTAAAGTGGGGATAGAACAAGATGAAAATTACCTAAAGTTATAAGAAAAAAGCAAATGAAAATCCAATAGAAATTCTAAGTATAGGGTACAGCTTGAATGAAAAAGGATTATTACTATATAAAGATAGAATATATGTGCCTAATGTACCTAAGATTAAATGATTAATTTTAGACGAAATCCATAAAACTCCTTGATTAGGGCATCTGAGTTATCAGAAAACTATAACCATGCTAAGAACAGATTATTTCTTGCCAAACATGAAGACTGAACTGGCAGAATATATTGCTAGATGCTTTGAATGTCAACAAGTAAAAACTGAACATCAGCATCCAACTGGGCTATTTCATCCTTTGCCCATTCCTAGCTAGAAATGGGAGATAATTAGTCTTGATTTTGTTACTAGGCTTCCTAAAAATTAGAACTTAAATGACTCCATAATGGTAGTGGTTGACAAATTGAGTAAAACAAGCCATTTTATACCTGTAAAAACTACTTATAAAGCTGCAAATATAGTTGATATTTTCTTAAAGCAATTTTTTTGACTGCATGGGATACCGAAGGTCATAATTTCATACCGAGACCCTAAATTTATAAATAACTTTTGGAGATCTTTGTTTAAAGGATTAAATACCACGTTAAATTTTAGTACCTCCTTCCATCCTCAAACTGATGGACAGACTAAAAGAGTAAATCAGGTACTGGAAGATCTACTAAGAATGTATATAAAGGAACAACCAGGTAAATGGGAAGATTTTACACCTGGTAGAATTTGCTTATAATAATAATTATCAAGCTTCAGCTAGATATAGTCCTTTCAAAATTTTGTATGGAAGGAAATGTAACACTCCCATCTTTTGGAGTAATCCGGTGGGCAGGTTAGTATTAGGACCTGAATTATTGAAAGAAATGGAAGTAATTATAAAGCAGGTACAAGGTAATATGAAAATTGTGCAAGATTGACAGAAAAGTCAAGCAGACCTTAAACGAACTCCAAAAGACTTCGAAGTAGGTGAACATGTTTTCATTAAGGTGAGACCCAAAAATAGGTCTCTGAGGTTGGGTAGTTGTGCCAAACTAGCACCTCGTTATTGTGGTCCTTTTGAAATACTATCCAAGATTGGACAGGTAGCCTATCAGTTAGCTTTACCACCGAATTTAAGAGTTCACAATGTTTTTCACATTTCTGTATTAAATAAATATGTACATGATGCTACTCATGTTATTAACTGGAATGATGTGTAGGTGGAACCCGAAAGAGATTTTCTGGTGGAACCGGACTGTATCCTCGATGGGAGGGAGATCTCACTTCAGAACCACACCATTGGTCAAATGAAGGTGCAATGGAAGCACCTTAGTCCAGAGGAAGCCACCTGGGAATTGGAAAGTCATATGTGGGATGCATATCCAATTCTATTTCAGGGGAACTCTGAGGATGAGGAATAAATAACATCGAGGATGATGTTATAATTTAAGGGGGTGTGTATGTCACATGTCCCAATTTGAAAAAACAATTTTATAATATTTGAGGAACATTGTGTTAAATTTTATGCTAAGTTGTAATTGATGACCTAGTGGGGTCAAGAATATTTATTGTAATTTTATTTATAAATAAATAAATGAAGAGACAACAGCTTAGGGAAGTTGTTAAAAGAGTGTTTACTGGTTAATTGGTGGAGGAGACTAGGTGGAGAGAAAATTGACAAGTGGCAGCATCCTCAAACCGACTCCAACTGTTGTAGGTGGAAAATTCCCTATATTTGTGGTCATGATTCCCCAAGAAAGTGGAATCAAAGCAGGTGGCTCATTTAATGGAAACTGACCCAGAAGACCTAGTCATCTCTATAAAATTCCTTATTGAAGAGAGCTGAGGATGCTCATTTCTAGGGAGGTGATTATTCAGGGTGAATGAAATTACTCAAGAGAAATTCAATGGAGGGGAGTCTGAAGTGTGTTCAAGGGGATAACTGCTGAGATTGATCTAGTTGTAGCTTCTAAGCTAAATATCATACTACTAAGAGCATATTTTTATTACTGAGGTAATTGGACCAGTCAGGTGACAGAGGTCTTATAGTTGCATTCTTGACCTAGGTCTCAGCCAAGATGACCAGGAACATGCTCGGGGGTCCTAAGGAAGCGTTCTTTGAGCTCTCTCCAGGAATTTGGTTGGGAGGAACAACCTCCTTAAGCTGTTTTCGTGTTGTCCTCAACAGGTTCTATTTTATTTTTACTATCTTCAGTTAAATAATTCTTAGTTTATATACTACAGGCATGTTAGTTTTTAGGGTTTATGAATGAAAGGTAACTGTCTAATGTTAGGTTCAGTAAAATTATAGATTTCGGTATAAATGGAAATGATTATGTAAATAGTGAAATAGATAGAAATTAAAATTTCCAGCTGTGTTTTTCCACACCTGAACTCAGGTCGTACTTTAGCACAGTTGGATTGTTTTAGGTAAATGCAATGATTCTTTTATTGGAATGTAAAAAGTAGATATGATTCTTTATTTTGAATGTAAATAGTGGATAGATTTTACTTCAATGTTTATGAATTTCACTGAATAGCAGTGCTATGTTTTGTCTGCACTTATTTAATTCAGCCAACTAAATAGAAACATAGGTGTAAAAGAAAATAGTAAATATTATTATTTCCAGTATTAGTATACTGATAAAATATAAGATATTATAGTTAACAGAAGTAAAGTAAGTAACTAATATTTAAGAAAACTTGTGAAAAGGAAATAATAAATTGTTTATAAATATTAACTTTAAAGACTAGAGTGTGTCTTATCCGGGACCTAAGGATTCTTTTATAATCCTTTTATTTAACAAAAATTACTGAAAGTCAATATTACCTTAGTTTCGAGTATGCTGCACTAAAAACCTAAGTATTTTCATAACTAAAAACTGGAAGTAACAACTGTCAAAATTATTTACGACTTCTTATTGTAACAAGTTAGTATCAAACTTATAACTATAAGTCACTTCATCATTCCTTATCCTATTTTGAAAACAGAGTTGTTAATGTTGTAAATATAAACAAGGATTTATTTCATAAACTGTAGGGTTTTACAATATTTATTTTTAACCCTTAAAAGTTGAGTTCTAGAAAATAAACAATATGTTTTAAATAGTGCTTAAAAAAAATTATAAATACAGAGTATTATTAAATACAATACATATGTAAATAATGAACAAAGAAAACCAGTAATTATAAACCATTTACATTATAAAATCCTTAATCAAAGGTAGGCTTATAGCCTATAAGAATCGAAGGGTCGAAACCCAAATCTGCTAATTAAACCAAATATATAAAAGTATTTTTATTAAACTATAACCAGTTACATTACTGACAGTATAAGTAAAAATCCTGCTAACATTACAACTAGACTGTTCCATAGTCTTCTTTTCTTAAAACAAAATGAAAAAAGGAAAAACTGAAGAAAATGAGACAGAGGTCACATAACATCTCCGAGCTCAGAGGAGGTTTTTATAATCTTAACAACAACATTACATCACTTAAGCCATAAGGCTGAAACCTCTTAACCGAAATCACATATACATCACAGCTTGAAGAGCTTGTGCTACCCAGCGAAGTATCACCGGGGTTTTCAAATAAAACATCGGTATTAAACAACAAACTAAATATCATAACCAATAGAGAGTTTGAAGCCATGTTTCCAACCACAGGAACCTTCATCCAACAACCCAAACCTCAAGTAGGGAGAACCCATGACGAGACTGGGGCTTACCAGTTGGAAGCCCACGAAGTTTTGAATGCACGAGCTTACTTTCCACTCAAAACCCAGAGCTATTGGTAGCAAGCAGCCTCCAAGAACATAGAACCAAACATTAATCAAACTCTGTTCAAAATTTATTAAAAACCCTAACTTAGTAAATATTTTTCGAAAGGAATACAAGCAGAGTAAAAGTGTATACCTATGAGTACGAAGAAATTGGAGCCGAGAAGAAATAGTCACCAGCTCGAGTGAACTAAACCAAGAAGCAAGCAAACGCTTAAGCCAACTCTGGGACTAAGACAGTAAGGATAAAATCTCAAGTTCCATGATGCCAAGGCAAGGAACGAGCAGTGAGAGGGTAAAACCATTTATGGGCTTCGAGCCACTTTAAGAAGTCTTAAACCACTCACACAGTGATTCTTTACTCACAAGAGAAACCAAAAATACAAACTATGATACCAAAACCACTTTGCAAAGTAATATAGACTACGGAGCCAACAAATAAGGAAGTTGCAGGCCTCTCATGGTCACAAACACTCATAGCACAGCCTACAGGAGGAAAAACCCTCGAGCCAAAGTGCAAAGGAGTAGGGTTGCAAACATTTTTAAGTCAACCAACGCATGGAGGAGGCTTGTCCACGTGCCCTTCCAAATATCTAACCAAGCGTGGGTCAAGTTCTAATGTCTGCGCTACATTATAGATTTAAAATCTTATCATTTTTAATAATGCAAATCATACTATCGACTATATTAAAAAAGTTCTTATCATTTCCAATAATGAAATTCATTCCATCGATCATTTATCTAGTTCATATGATTACATATAATGTCAATCATGCTATCGTTTAAACCATGCATTGGAACTAGTATATTATAGGAAAAAAACTTATAATATATAATGCCAATAGTTTTGACTACATGACAGTAGTTACTAGATAGTAAAACTACCTTAGGTTATAAGTTAGTATTTTTGGTTATAACCTAATACTATTAAATTATAAATTAGTATAGAGTTGTAATATTGCAATAACACTTGTATCATGGTTATAACCTAGAGATTGAGATTATAGCTTCTATACTAGTTGTGCAAGAAGATAATCATAATTGCAAACAAATCAAACAAGTTGGTATTGTTTCACGACTAATAAAGGAGAATTAGAGTAGAGATATGTTGTTATTTACAATATATTTATAAACTGAAGAGCTCTAAATTTCTCCACATAAAGACTTGATGCTGATAAAGGAAGTTGTCTTCAAGAAGACTGAAGATTAACCTTTGAAATAGTTTCTCTTAAGTAACTAATCTTTCATTATAAACTTTACCTTTGAAAATGATAAGAATATGTTCTTACATAAAGAGCAGTACACTTGAGTATTAAACATGAAAATAACAGTAAGATCATAAAACAGTTGAAGTAATTATATGCCAAGATCATGAGCTCTATGCTCACTTAAGAATCTATAATTTGACTAGGTACTATAATCTTTACGACATAAAGAAACGTTGGAAGAACCCATTCTTGTAAATAACATTAATTATGCTAAGGATAAAAACTCATTAGGCTTAAAATATTAAATACTGTCCTAGATCCAAAACAACGAAAGGAATTTACCTTATCTCATCGGAGACTTGTAGCTTAATAATTTATTTATTTACTAGCATCTTAACATGCTAAAGAAGCACTTCTCGACATAATTCAAAATAAACTCCTACTTGATCATACGCTTACCTATTGAACCTGTAAGAACCAGCTGTCCATTTGAGTTAGCAGAATGCTAAGTAAGCCCCATTTTCAAACATGTTTTCTCACCTACTTGAAAAAAGTAAATCATCAGTACAGCTAGCAGCAACTAAATGAAAGTCCTCTTTATATAACTTATAAAAATTAAAGTTGTATTAGTTTTTCTGTATTTGAAACTAATCCTGAAAATTTATTAAACTGTTTCATTTTTCTGCTAATAGCTAGCAGTTACTAAACTGCGATTTAAGACATTTTATGTCACTTTAAAAATTTTAAATTTTTATAAAATTTTAGGTTATTACAAATTGACACCCGCATATGGGTTATTTGTTGTTATGTATCAAACAAGAAAATGGGAGAAATTATTAAATAACTTTAATAAGAACAAACAAACTACCAAATTAGGAAATATAAGAAAAAGTGGTTAAATGGTTTGATAAATTTATAGAATTCGAAAATCCACAGTAGTTGTTATAGAATTAGGAAACGTTGAGTGCAATGTATCGTTTCAGGGTGATAGAGATTCAACTACACTTATTGTTTATTTGTCTGATTTTGAATCTGAATTTGTCCTTGTGGCTTTGAACTTGGATAGTGATCAATATTCTTCATGCATGAAGAATGTATTCTTGAGCTCTAACACCAACCAAAGATTGAATGCACATAGGCCACTATCAATTCCAAAGCATCAGTTATTCTAATGCAGACTGAGCTCAATATTGTCTATTTTTTTAATTGTCGTGGATACCTCAAGGTAGTGACACATCAAGGTGGTGGATGTCTAAGGAAGGGCTAAGGAAGTGGAAACATTAAAAAAAACAGAAACATAAAATGTTCCAAATTTATGCTAAGCCACCCATAGCATTAATAGAGTTGAAACAAACAAGGAGATTAAAAGCTTAGATATCATTCTATTGAATGTATGCCCATATCGAAAAGAGGCTAAATAAGTCAAACTTTTTAAATGGTGAATAAAATGGCATTGCAAACATAATTTGTTGAGCAAAATTATTCATTTTTCTTTAGAATGAAGGTCTAGAATTAAAAACTTTGTTTTGTGTATAGTTTAATAAAAAATAATAAATCAATTACAAGAATATTTTCCCAATAGAAGGCATTGTCAAAATATAAATGTTTTTATTACATTAGTAGTAGCAATGAAAATTGTTAAAGATTCTTGGGATATCAATTATGCCATAGTTAAAAAAATGTCTAGGAGGTGGTGAAATTGCTTGGGATACCCATTATGCCACAACCAAACAAATGTCTAGGAGGTGAAATTGGTTTGTATGCGAAACATAATATTTGGTGATGAGAAAGCATTGGAATTATTATCAAAGGTTGTGTTCTAGTGTCGTCGAGAACCAAAGATGCACATGATGTTAAAGAGGTTTTGTATATCCTTGGTTTTAAAAGGAAATTGATTTTTTAATAAGTTAGAATTTGAAAGTTGAGTTTGAAGTTGGTAAGTGTCTCTTCAAATGCATCTTGATAAATTATGAAGTCGTAGCATGCATGTTTACTTTGATCGGTAGCGAAGATCGATAATGAGTGTGTTATCATGGCAATGTTTGAGCAAATTAAATTATAAAATTTGATGTGTGGATATAATTTTCATTTAGAGTACAAACTTCATGTAATTCATATGTTACCACAAACAGAAAAGTATTCATATAAAACTCATATGATTCCAAAGTATACACAATACATTTCCAAGGGTAAGGCATGGCATACGAGGGCCGAAACTTTATTTCATGAATTTTATATATGGAATAGAAAGAGAATAGTACATTGTATAAGACACCTAAGTTGGTGTATTGGAATGAACAATGGGAAACTTTTCATAAGCTATGCACAATTTGAGTTTGAGCATTTTACAAACTATGTATAAGAAAGAAAAAAACAATATGGTAGGAAATGAATGGAAATATATATAACATTTAGATAGAAAAATCTATAACTAGTTGGTCTACTCATCCTTGTTAACCTTATTCATGTTTATGACAAATACATTCACATTTTTTAGTGGTTTTCTCGTCATCATCTAATCTCAAGAATACTGCAATGTTATTTGTAATATTTTTTTTAACTTGTTGCTTTGTACTTATTGACATAAATAGTTCTCAGTCACTAGGGTTAGATCAGTGACATAACAAGATTGAAGACAAGATACTTTACTTCCTTAGTTCATTCAATCATTTAAAGATTAAGCAAGAAATATAACAAAAATACCTTAAGCTAGTTGGTTGGCCTCCTTCTTGTAGCTTGTAATTCCAAGAAACGATCTCTTTCACAAGTCCAATCCATGCTAAAATTCCACACAAACCAACTAACATACTTTCTCAAATCTTTTCAAGAATTAATAAAGATAATCAATGAGATGAAAAATCATAACTAACTAAAATAACTACCTTTTTGCATAGTAATTCAACCTCTAATCTACTAATCAATAAGCATATCAATCAAGTCAGTTTTTTTATTCTATTTTTTTGGGGCGCTACAGGTGGTGGTGCGAACTTCATTTATTAACAAAAAATAGACATTCTATCTGTGTTAGCGACTTGTCTCTTAATAGACAATATTTGATCTAAAAAAATATTGCCGAGTAAAAGGAAGGTTTCAACTCTCCTAGTCGGTTATCTTATTTGTTTTCTTTGTACTTTGAGTTATATTTACTACTGATGTTATTTATTGTCTTTGTATGCTTTTCGGTTGTAACTAGACAAGAGTGAGACAAGATAAGTTTAAAGCATCATTTTCATCTCTTTCAACTTTTACACTCCCGAATGTGGACCTTCGAGAGTGTTAAAGTTGAAAGAGATGAAAATTACACGTTTAGACTTGTGTGGACTAATATCTTTGCTGCATTGTTTGAGTGTGCTAAGATGTAAGAAAGCCATGGGATTTCTATGGGATACAAACAAAGCTCCTATTTATGTGGAATGTCATCATTACTTGACATTTTATGGACTGTTGTTTCTTGGTCTGCTGCTCTAGTAATTGGGGTTTCCTTGATTGTCGACTGGGTTACCTTGACTGCTACTATAGTTGAATAACATACATTAATATAATTTATTCTCTTTCTCAAGTATGTCCTTTGTTTCTATAGTGACTTGTCTCTTAATAGACAAGATCTGATCTAAAAAAATATTGCTGAGTGTACGTAAGGTTTCAACTCTCCTAGTGGGTTGTCTTATTTGTTTTATTTATACTTTGAGTTATATTTACTACTGTTGTTGCCTCTTAATAGACAAGATCTGATCTAAAAAAATATTGTTGAGTATATGGAAGGTTTCAACTCTCCTAGTGGGTTATCTTATTTGTTTTCTTTGTACTTTGAGTTATAATTACTACTGTTGTTATTTGTTGTCTTTGTATGCTTTTCATCTTTAACATAGGGACCTTAGGGAGTGTTAAAGTTGAAAGAGATGAAAATTATGCATTAAACTTATCTTGTCTAGTTACAATGATACTATTTTGTTTCTAGTATTGTTTTGTCACTGTTTGTCATGGTTTATGTATGTTTGAGATGATTTTCCATGGTCTATGTCCTTTTTCTTATCAAATATCTACTGCTAAGTTTAAATATCAAAATATGGTTGGAAGTTTCCAAAAGTTGCAGTTGCATTGATGCCCATTTATGAATTTCAGTTGCAGTTGCAATTTCCAAGCTAACTACTTTTTATGGATTTCATTTTTCTTCCTTGTATAAGTTGTTTATTTGGTTCTACTTTCTATAAATAATGACTCTTATATAGTGATGAAAAATATATATAAAAAAATGTACCCTGATAGAGAGAAAAAATTATTGGTCTTGTTGGTCTCATAAAAAGAGTTTCTTGTCCACCATATATAGTTCACCTTGACCTTGTGGGCTTGTGGTTTGTTTTGTTGTGCCCCCCTTGGTTGAATCATGATCCTTTATCTTCCTTAGTCCATAGGTTATGTTTATTAATGTTTTGATACCCTATCTTAAGGAGTATCTTGATTATAAATTAAAATTCTAATTTAACATGAGAGACGAATCCAGTTCATGGTCTGCTGCTCCAGCGTGACTCAGCTCTCTCCCTCTACGTGATATTTGTTTCTACTCCATGTGATCTTTTGTTGCATGACCTGCGTGGTTTAATTTTCTTGTATGAATGAGATTTCATTGTTACACCTTCCACGTGGTCACTTTGCACTAGCATGACTGTGAATTGGTTGGATTGTGGATCCTTCCCCAACGTGACTGTGGCATGTTCCTTGTGTGGATTGTGGGTAATTCCAATACGTAACCATGAGTTTGTTTCTTGGTGGACTGTGGGTCCATTACCAGTGTGACTGTGATCTATTTCTTCGCACTTTCTTGGTGGACTGTGGGTCTTTCACCAGCATGACCATGATTTATTTTATTGAGTGGACTATGGGTCCTTCCCTAACGTGACCGTGATCTATTTTCTTGGTGGATTATGGATTGTGGGTCCTTTTCCAGCATGACCATGATCAATTTTCTCGGGTGGAATCTGGGTCCTTCCCTAGTGTGATTGTGAACCTTTTTTCTTGTGTGGACTGTGGGGTCTTCCCCAGCATGAAATGAGTTTCACTTTATGGGTGAACTGTGGTTTCTCAAGCATGACTGTGCAAAGTATGCTTGTGTCTCTGCACTATGTGACTACATCATTACCCAACATGACTGTGTGTCCTTTTCCAGCATGACTGTACTGGGTATGAATGTGCTTGTTGACTAAGAAGTATGGGTCAGTATGCTTCTTCTTTAACCCTCTTAGGCTCTCTCTCAAGGTACGTAAATTGTTTTCCTAGATTGACTTGTCCCTTCGGTGAGATTATCAAATATGAAATATCTGAGTATATGGTTGGTTCAAATATTGGATATGATTCTTTACTGTTCATATCTACTGTCCATGATTTTATCTTGTTGTTATTATACATGGAACTTGATGATTCTCGAGGACCAATTTTAATGCAACGACTAACGAATGGTTAACTTGAAATAGACGACAATTCTGTTTGTTTATTACCATTCAAATTTTATTAGTGCAGTGTTGTTCTAAATCTGATTTTATATGTTCATGCATTAAAGTTTTCTACTCAAATTAAAAACTCCTCTAACCCTTAAACCTGAATATCAAATACTTTGGAGACATGTACATGGCATATTCCATGCTTGGCTTTTACGGCTTTTGTTATTTGGCTTTCCTTTTTATCCTTGTTTGGTTTTCTTGAAAAGTATAGGAAGCTTACTTTATATTTTTTTTTTGCCTTTAATGACACATCTAATTCTCATGTCCCTAATATATGAATTAGTGTTATTTTTCCTTTTATGTTAGATATTACTTGTTTACCATATGACACTTATGTAGGTTTTGAGATGGAGTTATCAGAACACAAATAGGATATGAATGAGAAAACGTATTCCGGGTTTTAGATTTCTTTTTGGATATGATACATGTGGATATGACATATATAATAGTACATATAAAAATATTGATATATATCTATATATTTATGAAATTAGTGTCATATACATGTATATTTATAAAAATATGCTCATATCTATATGTACATATAAATATATGAAGATATGTATGAGAATAGGAGGAGGCAGGAAGGTCTATTTCAAAAATACATACTCATATTTCTAAATGTGTTTTCCTATACTCACGTTTGTTTTTATTCTTATTTTTGGGGTTGTTTTGGTTCAAGATCTAGAATTTGTGGTAATTGAAGCCAACAAGTATAGTCTCAAACTCATATTTATCTTGGAAAATAATTATGATAAATTTGGAGGAAATGCTCAATATGTACAATGGGTTCGCAATGCTGGACAAAATATCAACTCTGTTGATGATTTATTCACTAATCCCACTGTAAAAGGATACTATAAGAACAATGTTAAAGTAACTAACTCTACAAATGTCTGCTTTTGTTTCATTATATGTTTAAGTTTCTTTCGTTATGTGTATAGAAATACATAGGCCAAATTGCATGCAATACATATACATACAAAAGCTATTCAAATCTGCATTGGGGAATGAATTTTCTTGCATACTTTATTTACTAGAGTTAACAACATCACCGAAATAGCTGACAGGAATGACCCTAAAATATTTGTATGGGGGCTAAAGAACGAGCTTCATTGTCAAAGTGATCCGTCTGGGAGGACCATCCAGGTCAGCTACCACCTTTTGTATTTGAATCAAATGTTGTGTTTAAGGTCTTGTTTCTATTGTTTAACAATGCTATTAATTTTTCATAGTGGTCTAGGAACTGAAAACACAGTCTCACAAAGAATACAGACAAATATGCATAAAATTGGAAAAATGGTGCTGCAATAGAATGTTGTAGCTCTGTATAATCAATGAATGATGAATAATACAATACAATGATCATGAAAGATGCATGAATTCCAAGAAAAATTGAATTCCCAAGGAGTTCATTTGAATTGAATGAGTGGGTGTAGATTAATTGACTGTAAGCCACAGTAAACACACTAGTTAACCAGCTGATCAAGTCCTATTGACTCAATTGAGTCCTAACAGAAGTTGAAGTGTAATGAATGACTTATTCTAACTGAAAGTAGCTCAAACACATGTCATTGCATGCCAACCAACAAGTGGTAGTGCATCATTAACTCCAATGGACCCCGATGAGGTTAACTGAAGTCAAATAGGCCATCGAAGGTGGTTGGAGGTGCCTATGTTGACTCCAGTTCATTAAATATTAATAAAATAAACAATATAATGAATGGAGGTGCCTTCACCACTCAAATTAACTGATTGTAACCATTATTTAGCAATTAGATGCATTTATGACACTTAGATCACCACCGAAGTGCTCCAGTTAGCCTCCCCAAATGAAGGAGAAGGCTTAGTTGGCCTCCTTGACTGAAGGTAGGTGTGGGTGTGCTCATGCTGATGTCATATAGTGCTCCTCTCATTCCAATTAAGTCAATAAAACTTAGGATAGTGATTTAACAAGGCCAAATTGACCAAATTAAGTGTGCATGGTGGGTAAATGTCTCCAACACCCCCCCTTAAGCTATACTCAGGAGACGTAGAAACATAAAGTGCATGAAATGATAGGGCCCCAAAAACTAAGGCCATAGGTCACCCTATGCAATAATGAAACTCAAACAATGCTAAAAAATAAATCTAAGTGAAGAAAAGAGGGAAAACCCAGTGGGAAAACCCCCCCTGAAGATGAACATTGAAAGTAGTCTGATCACCCTGACGAACTCACCCCCAATAGTGAATGGAGGTAAGTGAACTTATTTTTTGAAAATATCTTGCTGAATATTTCTGCAATTTGCTCATCAGTCGGGAAGTATTGCAAAATCATGGTCCTATCATGCACTAATTCCCTAATATATTGCATGTGTATCTCTACATGCTTGGTCATGCGGCCTGGTAAATGGATCTGTGGATATATTAATAGCACTTTGATTGTCACAAAAGAGGATAGTGGAAAACGTGCTACCAAGATCAAACTCTGAAAGAATGCCTTGCAACCAAACAACTTGGATGCAAGCATTCACTACTCCTCGGTACTCGGCCTCTACTGAAGACAATGGTATGGCGGCCTGCTTTTTGCTAGACCAAGAAATGGGGCCACCACCAAACATGAATACATATTTAGAAGTAGACTTCCAATCAATAGAATCACCCGCCCAATCAAAATCTATGTAACCAACCAGCTCTAGCTCGGAGTCTGCAGCATAGTGAATGTCGTAGGTCCTGGTTCCCTCAATATACTGGAGGATCCTCTTGGATGCCTTCTAATGAATATTGTGATTCTGCTGCATGTATATTGAAACATCATTCATGGCATAACTTATATCAGGATGAGAATGAGTCAAGTAGAGCAAACTACCTATCAACTGTTAGTAAATAGTGCAGTCCATGGGAGGTGTGCGTTTTCCTTCTTCAAGGCTGATCCATGAAATTAAAGGGAATGGATCAGCCTTACATTCAGCCATTTTGAACTTGAATAATAGGTCTGATATGTATTTGGACTGAGTGACCATTATCCCATCAACATTTTGCTCAATTTGGAGCCTCGAAAATTGCTTTAAGAGCCCCAAATCGCTCATTTCAAATGCATTGTGGAGAGCAATTTTGATGACTGAAATAGAAGTAACTGTGCTACCCATAATCAGTAAGTCATCAAAATATAAAACAATAATAATAAAATGACCATCAGACTGATGTATATACACATTTGGAACTGATTTACACTTTTGGAAGTTTTGCGAGAGAAGGAAGGCATCCATTATGGAATACCACTCTCTTGGAGCCTGTTTCAACCTGTATAGTGACTTCTTTAGCTTGCAAACCAAAGATGGATCAGAAATGTAGCCCTCAGGTTGATTCATGTATATCTCTTCATGAATATCTGCATGCATAAAGGCATACTTAACATCCATATGATGCACTTCCCAGTGCTTAGATGTAGGATTTGCCAAAACTAGGCGGATGGAGTCCATTTTTGCAACCGGTGCAAAAGTCTCATGGTTGTCCACACTTTGGACCTAGGAGAAATATTTTGCTACCAGACTTGCCTTATATTTTCTAGTTCTACCATCAGCAGCAACCTTAGTCTGAAACACCCACTTGCATTGAATCAATTTCCTCCTTGGAGGAAGAGAAACTAGCTCCCAAGTAGTGTTTTTCTGAAGAGAATTCATCTCTTCATCCATGGAAACTTGCCATCTCGGATCCTTCCAAGCATGGTTGTAAGAATTAGGTTCTAAACTTATCATTAAATAACAACATTTATACAGAAAATAATCAAGACAAGAGAGCGCAATACCTGCTCTTTGGAAATCAGACTGGGTTCTCCTTGGATCATCCGGATTTCCAATGTCATCACCTGCGGAGGAGAGTGTCTGTCGGGCCCAAGTTGGGAGATGACTTTGTACTTCAGGTTCTGACTCAGAATCTGATTTTTGATTTTCACTAATACCAGAAATCAGAGGATCCAAATCAGGGTCATCACCCCCAATTATATCATCTGGATATTCAGTAGAATAGGAAGGAAATTCAGTAGTTTTCTCCTTCACTAGTTCTACCTCTTGAAGAGGCTCATCGAAATTGACAATTCTTTCAATGACGATATGTTTTTTTTTTACATCCAACAGCTTGAAAAATTTATATTCATCAGGATATACAATAAACATACATTCTATACTTTGCAGTTGCAAAGCCCTCCTTTTATCAAGTGGAATTCGGGCCCATGCAGTGGACCCAAACACCCTCAGATTTGACACATCTGGCTTGTGTCCGAAATATGCTTCGAAAGGGGTCTTCCATTTCATAGATGAGTGTGGAACTTTGTTCTGAATATATGCTTTAGAATGCATGGCTTCAGCCCACAAATGTGCATCCAACTTCTTTGATTCCAACATACAGGTGGTCATCTCCTTGAGAGACCGATTCTTCCTCTCTGCTACACCGTTCTGCTGGGAAGTGTAGGGGACTGAATGCTAGATCTGAATACCAATTTGGGAACATATATGCAGTAACTCATTACTGATATAATCCCCACCATTATAAGATCTCAAGATCTTGATCTTTTGGCCAAATGCATTCTTAATCAAGGCCTTCAATTTAGTGAATGATTCCAAGACTTCCAACTTATTTTTGATAAAAAAGACCCATGTGTATCTGGAAAAGTCATCAATGAAAGTAAGAACGTACCTTCATCCATTCATGGATGTGTTAGGCATGGGACCTCTGATATCAAAATGTATCAGTCCCAAGATGTATGATGCTCAGATTTCCTTCCCCCCATCGAACTTATGCTCAAGGTGCTTTCCAACAACACAACCCTTGCAAATTCTAGTGGTAGATTTGGTGACCGGGAGGCCTTCAACCATAGAATTATTCTGTAATTTCTGCAAGTATTTGAAGTTTAGGTGGCTGAACCTCTCATTCCACAGTATACTAACTTTATTTCCATAATTCAGCAATGCGGTGGGCTTTGCATCCGCCACAAAATGGGAGAACTCGTAGGATTTTGCATGATGGTTTGCAAGGCTTTTTGCTACAAGTTTTTTGGATGCAAGTTCTGTGATCTCTACATCATCCAGGATAAAGGAGACTCTCTTGGGAACTCCTGTATGTGTCATTTGATAAACACTTAGGAGGTTTGATTCAAGAGACGGTACATACAGAACATTGGAAAAATAACCATGCTCAAGATCTACAGTACCTTGTCTGTCGGATATGATTGTGGAGTCATCTCCCATGTGGATGGGAATGGATTTGCCACTCTCCAAAGATGAGAAGGAGTCTCTTTCAGCCATCGTGTGGTTCAAATCTCTAGAATCTATCAAAAGTGATTTGGACTTCGAAGTGCTTGTCATGAGGGCATGACCTATTTCATGCTGTGGTTCCCAATCTTGCTGATCTCTCCTCCAAAGGCTTTCCAGAATATTGATGTGATTTTTATCAAGAAGAGAAGTAGCTTCATCAAGTTTCTTTTTCATGCAGGCATGTTCAGGTTGGAATCCCTTCCCGCAGTATGAACACTTGAATTTTTCTTTCCCATGATTCCCTTTTCCTTTGTTCTTCTTCGAGCCGGAAGGCTCTTCATGCTGCTGGTTTTCAACTTTAGGATTAGGAGCTTCGAATTTGGTTTTTGGGTTCTTCTGCTACTTTCCTTTACCCTTCAGATCTTTGGGCCCCGATACATAGAGGGATTGATCATGGGAGGATTTGATGATCCCCATCTGGACAAGATTATCATGGTCACTTGTTAGAGACTCAATGAAAGCATTGAGAGAAGGAATTTTCCATCCAAGGGTTGTGAGCTTCCTGGAATGGAATGTAGATGTAAACACCGAATAATCAGCTCCAATTTTGGAGAGAATGGTGAGAATGAGCTGATCATCCTCCTTCTCCACCTTACACTGCTTCAACAGTAAGACAATGTGCTTGAACTTTGTGAAAAAATCATTCAAGGTCTCGAAATTGGAAGGTTGGAGAGACATCAAATCGTTTTCAAAATGGTATACTCTCAAATCATCCTACTTTCCATACAGGGTTTCCAAATTGTCCCAAATTTCCTTTAGAGTCTTCAATCCCAAGAGATGAAATAGAAGATCTCAGGAAATAGAGAGGCACAAGAATCCGAATGCTTCATCTTTCTTGTTCAAGAATATAGCTTTGTCTATCACATGAGTAGGCTCTTCTTCAGTGTCCATAGTGACCCTATAGAGTCCTTTGTCATGTAGCTATATCTCCATATCTCCTTTCCATGAATGGAAATTGAACAGAGTCAAGAGTTTTATGGAAGAATCCATTTCAAACTGCTGGAGAAAATGCTTTCACCTGTTAAAACCTGCAAATCACAACAAAAGGGGCACTGTAAGGTCGGACAACCTGAAAATTTTAGGATTTCATCACACCCAACATAGTTGATCAAGCAAGATTGATCAACAATTCCTTTACTTGGGGTATTAAGTGGTAATCCTTGGCTTCTAGTGCAGTGCTAGAATTTTGATCTTTTGCTCAATTTTTGATGCAAGATCTGTCAAAAACCATGTTTTTGAGAGATCTGAGCTTCATCCCACCGTGAGCTTTGATACCATATTAATTTTCCACAGTGGTCTAGGAATTGAAAACATAGTCTCACAAAGAATACAGACAAATATGCATAAAAATGGAAAAATGGTGCTACAATAGAATGTTGCAGCTCTATATAATGAATGAATGATGAATAATACAATACAATGGTCATGCAATATGCATGAATTCCAATACAATTCGAATTCCCAAGAAGGTCATTCGAATTGAATGAGTGGGTGTGGCTTAACTGACTGTAAGCCATAGTAAACTCACTAGTTAACCAACTGATAAAGTCCTGTTGACTCAACTGAGTCCTAACTAAAGTCAGAGTGCAATGAATGACTGAGTCTAACTAAAAGTAGCTTAGACACATGTCATTGCATTCCAACCAACAAGTGGTATCTTATCATTAACTCCAATGAACCCCGATGAGGTTGACTGAAGTCAAACTAGCCATCGGAGGTGGCTGGAGGCGCCCCTGTTGACTCTAGTTCATTAACTATTAATAAAATAATCAATACAATGAATGGAGGCACCTTCAGCACTCATCTTAACTAATTGTAACCATCAGTTAGCAATTAGGTGCATTTATGACACTCAGATCACCCCCAAAGTGCTCCAGTTAGCCTCCCCAAATGAAACATAAGGCTTAGTTTGTCTCCTTGAGTGAAGGTAGGCATGGGTGTGCTCATGCTGATGTCATATAGTGCTCCTCTGATGCCAATTAAGTCAATGAAACTTAGGATAGTGGTTTAACAAGGCCAAATTGACCAAATTAATTGTGCATGGTGGGTAAATGTCTCCAACAAACACAGTTATCAGATCTTGTATATTGATAGTTTGCCAGGGTTTTCTTTATAATTATTCTTTCTGGTACTTAATTATATTGGTAATTATTGTGTGTGAACATCATGAGTAAACATGGCAGTTCCTTGGTTGTGGTGATCAAATGGGGATGGATTGAGGAGATGACTAGCCATGTGAAATCCATTGATGGAAGCCATCTTATGGAGGTCGGTTTGGAAGGATTTTATGGAGAATACAAAACCGAGATCAATCCAGGATTCTCTATGGGGATATATTTCATCACCAAAAACCAAATCAAAGGAATTGATTTTACAACTTTTCATTCCTATCCTGACATTTGATAAGTCTCTATCTTTTTAACCCATATTTATATTGTATTGGAGTGATTAAAAGTTTGAGAATGATATGTTTATACAAAGTAGATATGTTTTATAGACTTTTATACATTGTTAAATGCTAATCTATAATAATAGTAATTGCAATAAATAGTAAATTGTAATTGAGCAACTACTACTATTTTATTTTTTGAATTTTAAAATTTGAAGTTAGAACTTTAGAGTCTTATTTAAAACTTGAAATTCCCCTTTATGAAATGCAAGTCTAAATTATTTTATAAATTTATTTATATGTGGTATTAGGCTATATTTGTACTCTCATCCCCCGTTTTTGGGGATCATGTTGCGTACTCACTGCACTCTTACTCAATGTAGCTTTATAGCCACGGATCCATGCAACCTTGGAGTTGATGTTTAAACATTGCAGACCTCTGAAATAATGCCTATTTATTTATTATGAAAGGGATGTGATCTATGTGATGTTGATCATTGTGGGTGAAGTAATGAGCATCCACAATATACATCGAAAGAATCAAGGTGCATTGTAGAATGCATCTAGGGTCATAAGAGGGGTATGATGTCAATATACTAGGTAGAAATATAAAGGGGTATAAAAAATGTAAATGAAAAAATGGTTACATACAATATATAGTGAAAATACGGTTTTTTTTTAAAATTGGGAAGGCATATTAAGAGGGGGTTAAAAAAATGATTTTGGGAGGTATTTTCCAATATTTACTGAAATTAGGGGTAATGTTTCATATGCCACGAACAAACGTGATATGTTAGAGATTCATTGAGTGATCCCCCCGTGCAAAATCATAAGGAAACAATGTGGTATCTTTGAAATGGATATACAAGATAAAACATGTAGCCGATGGAAGTATTGAGAAATAAAAAGCCATATTTGTGGTGTATGGATTATCTCAAAAAGAAGGAATTAATTATGAAGAAACATTTTCTTTCGTATCAAGGTACACTTCTATTAGAACCATCATGACACTTGCATCCAAGTTGGAATGGAAGTTACACTATATGGATATGAAAACAACCTTTCTAAATGGCGTTATTGAAGAATATGTGTAGATAGAACACCCACAAGGTTTTTAAGTTGAAGGCAAAATTACACATGTATGCAAGCCGAATAAGGATATATATGGGTTAATGAACCAATATCCAAGAGCTTGGTATGGATGAATCAATAGTTTTTCTAATGACCTTGGGATTTACCAAAAGTAAAGTTGATCCTAACATTTACCTCAAGGTCATGGATGATAAATTTGTCATATTATTGTTGTATGTGGATGATTTATTCCATACAGGTAATGAGAAGCATTTATATTAGAGGGTAATAAGAAGCTCGTTGTAGAATTTTAGATGAAAGACCTTTGATTGATGCATTATTTTCTAGTTCTTGAAGTATGGAAGATCCCAGAAGGAATCTTCCTTAAACAAGGGAAGTATGTAGTAGAAATCCTAAACAGGTTTGATATGCTGGAATGTAAATCCATGGCCACACTTATGGATACAAACTTGAATTTGTTGGTCAATTCTTAGACAGATTTAGTGTCTGTGACATTATATAGACAAATTTCATTGATGTCTCTACCAAATACCCGATCAAATATATTCTTTGTTGTAAACACCCTGATTCAATATCTAGTTGAGCACAGACATGTTCACCTGGTAGTTGTAAAGCATGTGATGAGGTACTTAAAAGTTATGGTGTACTATGGTCTTGGTTATAGTAGGAATAATGACTTTATACTGTACAATTATACAAATTTAGATTGGATAGAAAGTGTGTTATCATGTGAAATGGCACTTGTCCATCTGAGTACTGACACTCAATGTGTCGGTACACAAAAGGATAAAATGGATGAAAGTGGAAAAAAACCTATAGATGTGCATGGGCCTTCATACATAATCATCCTACCAGACTTTCCTACTTTTCATAAGAATATTTAGGTGCATTCACAACTCTTTCCATTGAAACCCGCATTCCATTCGCGGGTAGCTCCATATACAAACCGTGAATACATGATCACATTTTGCATTCGCATGCTACTCTTATAAAAGTAACGAGTGACTACGAATTGCTAGTATCATTAGTTGTGAGTGGCCTAATCCAAAATTAAAAAAATAAAAACAAGTTTAGTGAAGGACAATTTCATAATTATAACATTCCTAGCCTCCTCAGCCATCTCAACCTGCGCAACTCCTCTCATTCATCAAGTATAAATAGAGGGTAAGGGTTGATGCTAAGATATATAAAAAATAGAGCAAATTTTTGCTGGTGGATTTCATTTCGAGATATTGGAGTAGTAGAACTTGGTTCCTTGGATAGAAGAGGAGGACTTGTATCAAATATTGGTTGTAATATTTCATCACTTGTTTATCAATAAGGAGAGAATTTCTTCCAATTGGTGCACTTGTATTCTTATGTGTTATGATTTTTGAATTGTCTTGTTATCTCATTGTAAGCATATTATTTCATTAATCTCTTATATAACATCTAATATATTGCAGTAAGGTCTCTATCTTTGCAGGTGTGAAGATCCATAGAATATATTGGAGCATTTGGATTGAAAAAGAAAGCTAGGACCAACCTTCATAAATAAGATACACTTACTTTCTTCCTTATTTCTCTGTCAAATTCTGAAATAGATGAATGTATGCAAGTTTAATTAGTATGTTGGTGACCCAAAACCTAGGTCATAAGGTAGGAATTTTCCTTGAGAACCAAAAATGGTGACTCCACTGGGGAGTCCAACCTGTTTTGGGTCCATTCTTTTGGCTTCTTTTCTAGTTTTGCTCTATCTGATCCTGTAGGTTTTGTTTTTGTTATTTACCTTAAGTTTTGAGTGTTTCATGCTCAGAATCATGTGGCCATTTTCTTTTATGTTTGAAATTTTTTTACTGTATTCATAGGTTTCTTATATATACAGTCAGTAGTGATATGTTGCACACACCTGTTAGATTTTCAACATTAACCTAGCAATACATTAGGATATTTAACTGAGAGAATAACAAGAACATCAATCAAACACAAGAGACAATGAACATAATGTTTATCCTTGGGGAAACCATAAATGGTGAAAACACTGAAACGTCATCAGAGATAGAAGCAGCACCAAAAGTAGAACCCAAAATAGTAAGTGATATCTCGACAGCAGTAACCTTCTTTCCATCTAGCCCCAGTGTCTTCTCCTTCCTCAACTATGTGCTACACTTGAGTGTGTATGAGATGTGTGATAAATAGAGAGGCCAGCTCTCTATTTATACTAATTCCTGACTTGACTAAACCCTACTAGGGCTGACCTAACTAGGAGAGTCTAATAACCCTAGTGCCTCGAAACTGCGGGGACTTTAACCCTTAGCCAATAGGAGGGTTACCCACAATGACTTGACATGACTTGTTTACATTATATAAATTCCCGATAGGAACATCGGGGCATGCCATGACTCAAGTACATCCTGGAATAAACATCGGGTTACAATATATAATAAATACAAGTGAAATACATTCCGAAGTTACATATACATCAACACTCCCTCTTAACTAGGAAGGTATTATTTTGACACAATTTTCAGCACAAGTCTTCTTCTTTGTATCTTCTGGATCATCATCGATTCCTTTTCATCTTTAATTCATCTTCATATTCAAGTCATTTTCATCATCGGATCTGGATCATCACTGGATCTGGATCATCATTGTTGGATCATAATCACTGGATCCGGATCATCACTACTGGATCATCATCACTAGATCTGGATCATCATCACTCGATCTGGATCACCACTAGGTCATCATCACGGGTGCTATCTCTTGATTCTTCTTGTCATATGAATTTCTACAGAGCCAACCCTTTTTCATGCTGGATGTACATCTACAGAGCCAGTCCTTTTTCATACTAAATGTATCATTATAGAGCTAGTCTTTTTTCATACTAGATGTGGCATCTACATAGAGCTAGTCCTTTTTCATACTAGATGAGTCTTCACAGAGCTAGTTTTTTTTCATACTAGATGTGGCACACACACAGAGCTAGTCCTTTTTCATACTGGATGAGTCTTCACAGAGCTAGTCCTTTTTCATAATAGATGTGGAACACACATAGAGCCAATCCTTTTTCATACTGGATGTGTCTTCACAGAGCTAGTCCTTTTTCATACTAGATGTGTCTTCACAGAGCCAGTCCTTTTTCATACTGGATGTGGCATCCACATAGAGCTAGTCCTTTTTCATACTAGATGTGTCTTCACAGAGCCAGTCCTTTTTCATACTAGATGTGGCATCCACACAGAGCTAGTCCTTTTTCATACTAGATGTGTCTTCACAGAGCCAACCCTTTTTCATGCTGGATGTGGCATCATCACATACATCTAACAATGCAAGGAACTAATCCTCTCACCATGTCATAGCTCTTACATCCAACCATGGAAGGAACCAATCCTCTCACCATGTCAGAAGGGCACGACACTTATATATGACCATGGAAGGAACCAATCCTCTCACCATGTTAGAATGGCACAACACGGACACATCACTTCCTCTTGGGAGGAATCTCGACCTGGAGAACACCAAGCTTCTCCTTCAAGTACTCAAACTTCACCCTAGCTAATGGCTTATTCAACAGATCAGCTATCTGTTCATCCGTCGCAACATACTGGAGATACACTACTCCTCTATACACCATATCCCTGATATAGTGATACTTGATCTCGATATGCTTTGACTTGTCATCGAATACTGGATTCTTTGACAACTTTAAACAAATCTGGTTGTCATAGTATATACAAGTAGCATCTAACTGGAGATCAAATAAATCAGACAGTAGCTTCCTCAGCCATATTGCCTCACAAGTAGCTAAACAAGCTGCGACATACTCTGCTTCAGTTGTACTTAGTGCCACACAAGATTGCTTCCTGCTAAACAACAAGATCACACCTGATCCCATACTGAAGAAACACCCTAAAGTACTCTTCCTATCAATGGCATTTCCTGCCCAATATGAATCAACATAATCCTCCAGGTTAATCCTTTGATTAGTATTATACTTAAGCCCATAATCAATCGTACCTTTCAGGTACCTCAGAATATGCTTTGCAACAGTCAAGTGAACATGTCTCGGATCTATCAAGTATTGGCTCAAGGTGTTCACAGCAAAGCAAATATATGGTCTCCTATTCATCAGGTACATCAAGGACCCAATCATCTGACAATACATCATGGCATCAATTGACTCTGATGAAGCATCACTCAATAGATTTATATTTGAAGCCATAGGTGTGGTTAATGCGTTGCAGTCCATCATCCCAAATCTCTTCAGGATCTCTACTGCATACTTCCCTTGTCTAAGGAATATTCCATCCATATTCTTCCAAACCTCCATACCTAGAAAATAGTGCATCATACCGAAGTCCTTCATTTCGAACTCAGTAGCAAGCTTTCCCTTCGTATCAGCAATCAACCCATCCATACCTGTCATAAATAGATCATCTACATATACTAGGAGCATCACTAGGTTGCCATCTTCAACCTTGTAGTAAAGGTTGGAATCCACTTTACTCTTGGTAAGGCCCAAACTGGATAGAAAGCTGTCAATTCTGTCGTACCATGTCCTGGGTTCCTATTTCAAATCATACAAGGATTTCTTCAATCTACACACATGAGACTCCCTGTCATGTGTCTCAAAACCAAGTGGCTGCTCCACATACACTTCCTCTTCCACTACACCATTCAAGAAAGTAGTCTTGACATCCATTTGGTGTATCTTCCATTTCATCATTGCAGCCAGAGCAAGTACTGATCTGATAGAAGTGTATCTGGCTATAGGTGCAAAGGTTTCTTCATATTCTATTCCTTCTTTATGTGAGAAACCACGAGCTACAAATCTTGCTTTATATTTCTCTATGCTACCTTCTGCAACATGCTTAATCTTGTAGATGCATTTGGAAGTTACAACTGACTTCCATTTTGGTCTTGGGACAACATCCCAAACATCATTCTTCATGATTGATTGATACTCTTCGATCATAGTATCCTTCCATTCTTTCTGTTCTGTTGCTTCTTCATAATTGGAAGATACTTTATCAATGAAATAACATAGTAATGCTACATAACTGGAATAGGATCTGGTCCTCTTTCTTTCTCTGAGATTCTCTTCTAGAACCTCATATATTTCCGCACCTTGGATAATATCTCATACCCAATAAAGTTTCCTCTTGTGAGGATTCTTCTCCTATGGTGGATCTATAGGTCTTTATGGTTCTTCAAATTCTTGATCTTATTCTTGAGTTTCTTCGTTCATGATTGTATCATGGATTCTGGGAGCTTCTGCTTCTTCATGTTCTTCAGCATGTTTCTTTTTGGATTTGATGTAGGCTGAATATTTGTCAAATGTTACATCTCTGCTGATGTCAATCTTCTTGAACCCTAGGAAGTATATTCTGTAAGCCTTCGAGCTTTCAAAGTATCCCACAAATATACCCTTCTTTCCTGAAGGATCTAATTTTGTCCTCTTCTCTTTTGGAATGTTTATGTACACTAAACAGCCAAATATTTTGAGATGGCTGACTTCTGGTTTCTTGCCAAAGAAGGCTTCTTCAGGAGTCTTGTTGTCACGTCCCCATCCCTTGTACCGGTGAAGAGGACACGATGAACATCAAATTCAGCCGGGCAAACAGCCCCATGAACATGAACAGGAGAAATGCTGATATTAAAAGCTTAAACAACATAACAGAATGCATAAAACATCATACAAGATGCATAATTCCTCAATCATTCAGTGGAAGCAAACATATTCATAAACCAACATTCAACATGTTCATCATAACTCATTAAACATCAATATAATTACAGAGATGGAATAGCAGTAGCACTTATCTTTCAATGAAGAACTTGCCCGCAACCAGCTACGTCGCTGCAACATTCCACCCAACCATAGGCCAGCATGCTCATCATTCTCTTAGCACACTACCACCCCCGAGTTGGGCATGATTCCTCCAAGGATAAGGGTCAATTGTAGGCTTACACATAGCCGAGGGGACACAAAACAGCCAAACCAAACACTGCTAGATTTAACAGGCCTTCAACAAGCGGCCAAGCCAACACAGTCCGAAGACCAACCACTGCATACCCATAGCAATCAACCCCTTCACAGCCCTGTGAAGAAAGAAAAACAATGAGGGATAATCCCAATAGAAGATGCGGCACAGCTCAAGCCCACAAGGAAACATAGAGTTTTTCTTGGCCCTAACATGGCCAAAACAACTCAGCTGCAACCCAAAACCAGGGTACTTCAGCAGTTCAATTTCACAATAAAAATAGTGGCAACAATCCACAGCCCACAGTGGATAAGAAACAGAACTCCTAGCATAACCATGCGAGACTCAGCCAATGACTGTGGCAATCAACAGCCCCAACTCACAGTGCCAACGATGGCAGCTATACACAGTCCCAAACAACAGGGAAACTCAGACGCAGACCACTACAGAAAATGACTCAATACGAAAGCATAGCAGCCCAAAACGCAATTGGACACCACAGCCAACCAAAAATGTGGGGAAGACAACAGCCCCAAAACACAATCAGTGAGCAAGGATCACAACGAGGGAAAATGACCCCAAACAGTCTGTGCGTGAGTGCAACCCGCACCAGACCACAAAACGCCAAGGAGACTTACCCAATTCCACTCTGTGGAAAACATGAATGACCACAAGTAAGCAGCTCTCCTCCTGGCCGCGTGAGATCCAGCAGATTCTCTGCCTATGCGTGAGGATGAGAAAGACTCCCGCCCCTCTGCGTGAGGAAGAACAAATAGCGGCCTCCGCATGAGGAATGAACAGACCACGAACCTGTGCGTGAGCAGGAAACCAATCACCGTCGTGAAGGTTGAAGCCCAGCTGTGTAAGAAAACAGACAGCAGCCTCTGTGTGTGGATGAACAGCAGAATGCTCAGCATGGGGAGGATGAACCGACAGGGTGAGAATGGAGTTGTGGGTGGTGTGTGGGTGTGGTTAAGGGACTGACAGTCTTGCCACTCCACTCCCAAAGGAAATAACTGCCCTCAACCACTCAGCCATCACTCCTCAACCACCAGCTGAAGCATTAAAGAGGTTGACAAGGTTGGATGAGACAAGAAAAGGTGGCAAACAACCAAAGGTGGAAAAACATGGGTTTTTCCCCCATAGACTAAGGTTTGACATCCCCACCCCTTATCCTTTGGAACCATGCCCTTTTCATTCAACGTTGCACTGCCGTAGCTGGTTGTGGTTTTAGTTTTATTTGATGTGTGTATTTACATGATGCCACATTATAATGTGCAGGATAGCACGATAAACCATCGGCAGCTATCCCCATTGCCGAAACACACACACAACGAAATCGATGGTGGGGATTTTTCCTTGAGCTCGTCACCACAATTAATTGAAATATATACATCATACAAATGGGGTCAAAACCAGGGACGTGACATTCCCCTCCCCCTTGGAATAACACCGTCCTCGGTGTTCCATTACATATATACAATACATATACAATTGCACATCAAAATTTCAAAATTTTGCAGATCTGTTCCACGTTCAATCATCTACTTTGAACGTTCAAGACCAAGCTCCTCGGCTTCCATGGAATTCTCCTGTTGGTTTACAGCTTCCTGCTGATCCCGAAGTCTAGGAACTTTGTGGCTATTGCCTTCATCACGTTCCTTCATTGGGCAGTCCCGGCGTAAATGATGTCCTCCGCATCTCCAGCATCTCACTGGCTGCTTCATCTTTACCTGCTCAATTTCCTTTGAGTCTTCATGCTTGGACCATTTCTTATCGGGTTGCTTGGACAATTGTCCCACTGCTGATCCGCCTTCCTTTCCTTGGCCGATTGCTCCCAGAAGGCTTTTCACCTCCCTTTGCAACCCAATAGATTCTTGCAAAATCTGGTGGTTCATTTCACTCTGCCTCTTCTGTATCTGGAGCATCTCCCCAATATTTTCTTGGGTCTTGGCAATCATTTGAAGGAGACTTCCAGCCAAGTCCAACAATTTTTGATCTGCTGCCATAATCAACGTGCACCACCTGGTTTCACTTTTCTCACCTCTGTATTGTGCATTTCCTCGTTCGTCCACAGGATCCTACCTCGCTTTGCAAGCCTTGGGATCACCTATGGACTTAGATGTTAGGTCAGCACCCAGGCTTCTCCTCAACATCAAATAATTAATGTTCAGCTAGTACATAACCATGTCAACTGGGCTTGGAACTTTATCATGACCATTTCCAGGTCTAGGATCTACTATGGATCCTTAGGCATATCACAGCTCAACATACACTTATATCAACACACACTTATACCAACATACACTTATATCAACAATAACCCTTTCTCCGCAACCCCTCTCAACAACCATTTACCATTTACCTTTACCTTTAGCCTGTCAACACAAGCAAAACAAGCAATACAAGCAAACTCATCAGCGTTATTGCTCTAAAACTGTAATCACATTTCATATCATTCAGTCATAATGGATACTAAATCAAAACATGTTCTGCATATCGAATTTAATAAGTAAACATGGACATTCATAGCAAGGGTTACAGAACACTTATCCATTTGCCGTCGCAGTATGCCTTTATATCTGTTAAGCACCGTCAAGGAGTTGGGAAAGGCTGATTGCTAAGCTGGTGAGCTCGCTGCAGAGCTAGGAACACCTACACCAGAACCAGCCTAACTTCTAAGACACCCACACACACCCAACACAAGGAATCAGTCCCTTCTTTGCTACTCAGTCCCTCAGGCCCTGCATTCCCTTCCAATGCTATCCCGAGGTTGTGGAGAAGAAATTCATCCCTCTAGCTCTGTCTGTGTGGTTTCCAGTCACCAGGTTATTAAGCAACCCAAGCCCTCATCCCTGCTTCCTTTTTACATGTCTTACCGACATAATCTATACCATCTCACTCATGTTATTACCAAACATGTAGTGCAGATGAGACATTTCAAAATGTCTAATGGTGTTTCACCCGAAACCCATTTCCAAGGCAAACCTTCCCCTGAAGTTTGGCTCTTGCAGGTAATCACATATGATCTTCTTGAAGTGTGTACCCCTGACACATTCATCAAATAGCCAAACAGTCAATCATTACCTGATACTACAATCCAAATTGATCGTTCCATAACCAAGCAATGACATTAGAAATCAAATTCAATTCTATCTACTCTAGAAATTGACTTGTTCAAATGTGGGTTTCTTGTAAGCAGCACTACTATGCCCATTACAATTTTATGCTTACTATCATAACATGAATACCCACTTACCATGCGTCCCTCCTGACACAATCTTACACAAGCCAACAGTGATTAGTAGTCGTTAGCAATTCCTTTAAATTCGAAATCCACAATTCAAATTTAATCAACCCATTATGCATGCCAACTACTTTCACAACCATGAGACTTCTTCTCATAAATGGTAGATTCTGGCATTGGTCAGGGTCTTACCTCTCACTGCCATGCTCGAATAATCTACCTGAAACATAAGCTTCAACATCCAAACACAAGCTTATGCAAGCCAGTAGTGACTAATAGTTGTCAACATTTCCTTAAATCCGAAATTCACAATTCGAATTTAACAACCTATTATGCATCCCAACTACTTTCACAACCATGAGATTCTTCTCATACATGGTAGATTCTAGCAGTGGTCAGGGTCTTACCTCTCACTGCCATGCTCGAAATAATCTACATGAAACATAAGCTTCAATCAACCAAACACTTGGTAAGTATGGATGCATATAACAGTTTCATTGCTACAACCATCACTGAAGCATTCTCAGAATTTATAAAATTCAAATACTTCCCGCTATTAGTCACATCAATATATACCAAAACTCATTTACTTCGTGCATTCATTATCATATTAATATTGCAGGGTATAGTCATATCATTCATGCAATTAAATGAAGGTTTAGATACCCTTACTTCACAAGCATATCATTCATACGACCTTGCTCTTCAATAGAGCATTTATGGTAGCCAATTTGATCATGACTATCCTGCATTCATAACAGCCTTCGATACAGTTCCAGAATTATCATTAATTCATCATTTCAGCTGTTAGTCATTCGTAATATCACATGCATTCATCTCAATGCATTCACGCAATACATCACAACATTTGCACCTATACTTATGCATTCAACATACCATGTCCACTTCATATAGGGTGCATTACTATAATCAATATCATCAACATATATAGGCATGACACCTATCTATATTCTAACATCCACATGGTACGAGGTCTCTTGCCTGTACCAATCCATGGAATTTGTCATAAGCAAACTCTTACCTGCATGGGTCTTACTTGCACCCTTGCCATGACCACTTTGGTTGGTCCTTTGCAGGAGATTGCAGAATTTGCTCACCAACTTTTGTTATGGACTTGTTGCCTTACCCCTTTCTCTAGAGGGTTGCTGGTCACATCCATCAGAATCAGCAACACATTCAGCTAGGTCCATGTCATCGTTGGTTTTGCCACTAATGCCAACATCAAAGAAATGATTATCATTAGTGGTTCATTATAAATATATAGTTCCCAATATTCTTACCGATCATGCAATACCCTATGCATTCAATACATATCCTCATGCATTTCAAGCATAAACTTAGGAAAAGTTATAATCAGCAAGATAGGGTCTAATGAAAACTTCCCTTTCAAATTCCTCATCTTCTCATGGAATTCCTTTTTCACACAGCAGTTGGTTGACTTCATAGTCCTTGCTACCCCTGGGCATGCAACTATCCAGATTCGTCCATTTGATAACAGCAGCCATCACTAGCACTTTGCTACTCCATGCTTAGATTTTGGTGATTTACCACTGTCCCCTACTGGATAAGCTTTCCAATGCCTATCCACATGCCTCATTCCGACCTCGGGTGTGAAAACCACACCACTTCTAAGAATGAAGATTTTCACCGAATATCAGCATTTTTATACACCACTGCATTTTGGACTGGGTGCCAACTTCAGCCACCATTCATCTTTTATGAATTTTGGGTCTTACTAATTTGGCCAAAACATAGGATTTTATTTCACAATAATGACTGTCTCAGAGGATGGTGGGGGTCAAGGGGGCTTGCCCCCTTGTGGCTTCCGCCACTGCAGGGCGGGTCGAGGGCAGCGCCCTTGTTTTTTTTTTTTTTTCCGTAAAACATTAATTTTTGCACAATCCGACGCATAATATCGCTGCCACTTTCTCATTTTCTATCCCATGAAAATTTACTAAAAGACTGCTTGAAAACCTTGCTGGAAGGCAGTCGAAATCGGCTAGAAATCCCACTGAAAAATCCCAAAAATGTCTTTGTGCAAAATCGGATCTCATTCCACACAACCTTTCGGTGTATCGGCTGTCAAAATAGCTACTCCTTCCACTATATCAGCGGTCGAATTCCTTCCACAGCCATAGAATCTGCTCCCAAACCAATTTCCCAGCTGCAGAATCGGCTCCCGGAAGCTTTAATCGTTTCCGCGGATTATAGCTCATCGGCTGTCGGAAGCTTTTCTACATCAGAAGCCGAAATGCTTCCGCTTCTGCAATGGCGGAACATGATCTCTTTCCTTCCTCCGATCGGCGGCACAACTGGATCGGCATCCGCAGTCCTTTTACATCGGAAGACTTATCACTTCCGCTTCCGCAACGGCGGACGTCGGAACTCTTTCTTCTTCCGCAACGGCGGATCTCGGAAGCATTCTAGTCAGAAGCCGAATGGGTTTCACTTCTGCAATGGCAGAACATGAAACGCTACCGCTTCCGACGATTTCATCACTTAGACGAATTTTCTTCAAAATTCCCTTCGTCAAAAATCAGAGGACTTTCCCATCGGAAGACTTATTGCTTCTTCTTCCGCAACGGCGGGCTGGAAACTGCTAAACCTTTCGCCACGTCGGAAGGCAAACGCCTTTGGCTTCCGCAATGGCAGAAGGCCAAACCACATTTTCTTCCACAATCCATGATTTCTTCCTTAGAATATGTCACTTCCAGCGTCGGCGATCGGATCACTTTCACGTTGGATGCGGAATCGCTTCGCCGTCCGCAACGGCGGAAGGCCAAATGACTAACTCTTCCGCAACGGTGGAGGTTAATTTCGTAAATTTTTTCGAGGAGGAACACTTAGCCAAATTTTCGTGGCTTTCTCCAACTGCTCTGGCGTCGGTAGTCTTCATCATCAGAAGCCAAATGACTTTGGATTCCGCAACGGCGGACGTCTACTTCATAAACTCTTCCAACTGCCCCAATACTTAGGCAAATTTTTCAAAATTTCCTTTCGTCGGCAATCGGACCCATTGCTACATCGGTGGTCTAACCCTTTTTACAGCCGCAACTGTGGCTTGTCAAACGCCGAATCCTTCCTCCACAGCGGATGCCTATTCCGCCAATCCTTCCGCCACAGCGAAAGTCCTTCCACTTAGTGCTCTGATGAAGCACTGTTCAAATACTTAGAAGGATTTTTGAAACTTGCTGCTGCTCTGCTGAACAGAGAAGGTGATTCCACCTTCTGTCACTGTATCTTCTTGGCCAAGAGAGGCCCATTGTTGCAACCTTGAGCTCTGATACCATTTTGTCACATCCCCATCCCTCGTACCGGTGAAGAGGACGCGACGAACATAAAATTCATCCGGGCAAACAGCCCCATGAACATGAATTGGAGAAATGCTGATATTAAAAGCTTAAACAACATAACAGAATGCATAAAACATGATACAAGATGCATAATTCCTCAATCATTCAGCGGAAGAAAACATATTCATAAACCAGCATTCAACATGTTCATCATAACTCATTAAACATCAATATAATTACAGAGATGGAATAGCAGCATCACTTTTCTTTCAATGAAGAACTTGCCCGCAACCAGCTACGTCGCTGCAACGTTCCACCCAACCATAGGCTAGCATGCTCATCATTCTCTCAGCACACTGCCACCCCCGAGCTGGGCATGATTCCTCCAAGGATAGGGGTCAATTGCAAGCTTACACATAGCCGAGGGGACACAAAACAGGCAAACCAAACACTACTGGATTTAAAAGGCCTTCAACAAGTGGCCAAGCCAGCACAGTCCGAAGACCAACCACTGCATACCCGCAGCAATCAACCCCTTCACAGCCCTGCGAAGAAAGAAAAACAACCAGGGATAATCCCAATAGAAGATGAGTCACAACTCAAGCCCATAAGGCAACACGGAGTTGTTCTTGGCCCTAACATGGCCAAAACAACTCAGCTGCAACCCAAAACTAGGGTACTTCAGTAGTTCAATTTCACAATAAAAATAGTGGCAACAATCCACAGCCCACAGTGGATAAGAAACAGAACTCCTGGCATAACCATGGGAGACTCAGCCAATGACTGCGGCAATCAACAGCCCCAACTCACAGTGCCAACGATGGCAGCTATACACAGTCCCAAACAACAGGGAAACTCAGACGCAGACCACTACAGAAAATGACTCAATACGAAAGCATAGCATCCCAAAACGCAATTGGACACCATAGCCAACCAAAAACATGGGGAAGACAACAGCCCCAAAACACAATCAGTGAGAAAGGCTCACAACAAGGGAAAATGACCCCAAATAGTCTGTGCGTGAGTGCAACCCACACCAGACCACAAAACACCAAGGAGACTTACCCAATTCCACTCTGTGGAAAATGTGAATGACCACAGGTAAGAAGCTCTCCTCCTGGCCGCGTGAGATCCAGCAGATCCTCTGCCTGTGCATGAGGATGAGCAAGACTCCCGCCCCTCTATGTGAGGAAGAACAAAAAGTGGCCTCTGCGTGAGGAATGAACAGGCCATGAACCTGCACGCGAGCAGGAAACCGACCACCGTCGTGAAGGTTGAAGCCCAGCTGTGTAAGCAAACAGACATCGGCCTCTACGTGTGGGTGAACAACAAAATGCTCAGCATGGGGAGGATGAACCGGCAGGGTGAGAATGGAGTCGTGGGTGGTGTGTGGGTGTGGTTAAGGGACTGACAGTCCTGCCACTCCACTCCCAAAGGCAATAACTACCCTCAACCACTCAGCCATCACTCCTCAACCACCAGCTGAAGCATTAAAGAGGTTGACAAGGTTGGATGAGACAAGAAAAGGTGGCAAACAACCAAAGGTGGCAAAACATGGGTTTTTCCCCCATAGACTAAGGTTTGACATCCCCACCCCTTATCCTTCAGAACCATGCCCTTTTCATTCAATGTTGCACTGCTGTAGATGGTTGTGGTTTTAGTTTTATTTGATGTGTGTATTTACATGATGCCACATTATAATGTGTCGGATAGTATGATAAACCATCGGAAACTATCCCCCTTGCCGAAACACACACACAATGAAATCGATGGTGGGGCTTTTGCCTTGAGCTCCTCACCACGATTAATTACAATATATACATCATGCAAATGGGGTCAAAACCGGGGACGTGACACTTGTTCTTGAGTACTATGTGTGGAGTGCAGTTCTGTACATACACTGCTGCTCTGGCTACTTCTGCCCAAAGATGCATAGGAAGATCTTGATCATGAAGCATAGCTCTTGCAGCTTCCATGATAGTTCTATTCTTCCTTTCTGCAATCTCATTTTATTGTGGATTATAAGGGTTGGACAACTTCCTCTTAATCCTCGAGTCTTTACATAGTTCCTTGAACTCATTAGAAGTGAATCCTCCGCCATTATCTGATAAAAAAATCTTGATCTTCTTTTCAGTGTGGTTCTCGATCAAGGCTTTGAATTCCTTGAACTTGCTGAATACTTCATCTTTGTTCTTCATGAAGTAAATCCATGTCTTCCTAGAAAAGTCATCAATAAAAGAAACATAGTATGCATACCCGCTTAGAGAACTTGATGATATTGGTCTTCATACATCGGAGTGGATGATTTCCAATATTCCTTTTGCTTTGCTTTCGCTACTTGGAAATGTCTTATTTGTGTTCATTCCTTTCGTACATCCTTTGTATACCCCTTCATGTTTTGCTTGAATTTCTGGAAGACCTTCAACAACTTTTCTTGCAAGTGGTAGTGCTCTGTAATGCACATGTGCAAGCCTTCTATGCCAAAGTTCATTTGGTTCTACTGAGTCACGAACCAAAGCTTGTTTTGTTTGTTCCTTCAACTTGTATAGACCTCCTTCTTGTTCCCCAATCACTATTGCATCATCAAACGTCTTTCCCTTTGGCCACATAAGAACTTGGCCATCTACAAAAGCAACCCTCATTCCTTTTGCATCCAATGCAGATATGGAGAGGAGTCTAGTATACAGGAGGATTCACCACTACCTTTTATTGGATACTGGTAGTCATCCCCAAGTTTCACCTTGTGAGGTGACTCATGTTCAGATAGCTTCACAAATGATTCTTTGAATCCTGTCATATTCTTGGAAGCACCACTGTCTATGAGCCAATCATTGCTTCCATGTGAAACAGTTCCCATAAGAGCAGATCTCAGCACATATTATTCATCACTTGAAGAATCACTTTCTTGTCTGATTCTCTTTGTGGAAGGTTCATCATCCTCTATAGCATGAGCATGATGTATTCTCTTGTTTTCCTTCTTCTTCTTTAAGTTCCCTTTATTAGGGTAGAATCTGGATATGTGACCTTTCTCAACACATGTGTAACATCTAATGGTAGACAAATCTCTTTTAGGGTGTGATATCTTACCTTTGGAGTGATGATGGTTCCTTCTGGTTTTCTTGGAGTGAACAGTGAGAGCTTGATCTTCATTTCCCATATTCTCTTCTCAAGATGCTATCCAAGCTTCTTCTTGAGAGCATTTTTCCCATAGTCTATTGAACTTGACTAACTTCATTCTAGCACAGATCCCTTCTAGGGAGACAATTCAAGGTGGTCATCCCAATCTCTGCATTTTCCACTTCTTCATCTACTGCTTCCAGCTGTTCCTTGATATGAGATACTCTTGTAAAGTAAGAATGAATAGTCTCGGCATTCTGGATCTTTACATTCTTTAATTGGTTTCTCATAGNCTTCAAACAATTTGGTTAGGGCATCAAACATAGCTTTAGGTGTCTTGAGGGAGGACACCTGTGGTATGAGGTGATCCTTGATAGAATCAACAATGATTATCTTTGCCATAACCAACTTCTTCTTATGTAAGGACTTAGCCTCATCTCCCTTTGGAACTGGAACCGCCTCATTTATATTGGAGTCCAACTCATTATCTTCTAGGACCAGGGAGATCCTATACTTCCAGGCTTGGAATTTATCAGCTCCCTCAAGATTTTCATCAAGCTTGGTATGATGGAAAATATTAAACTGAGAACCTCAAATGGAAATACAAAATATTTAGATCTTACCAGGTCAAGACGTCAGATTTGGATTTGGAGCTGAAATCCTGTAGTGCTTGTTCAATAGCAAATTAGTGTTTTTCTTTGCCGAATTTCTGTCAAACCAAATGCTGTCAATTTGATCCCTAAATTCAATTTTAGGGAGGAGATCAATCTAGGCCTGGGCTCACTGAAAAATTCCTCTTTTGTGAAAAGCGCTAATTTCCGACAGCAGTGTCGGGTCCAAAACTGAAAAACCTCAGAATTGGATTCTGCTTCAACAGAAAGATGTGCCCTAAGGAGGAGAATTAATCCAAACTTCTTTTGCTTAAAATATATGGAGGAAGATCCACTAAGTAGGAAGCCCTAGTTCCCACAGCTACATAGTGTCTTCTTCTCAAGTTAGCTCTGATACGATGTTAGATTTTCATCATTAAGCTAGCAATACATTAGGATCTTTAACTGAGAGAATAACAAGCACAACAATCAACCATAAGAGACAATGAACATAGTGTTTATCCTCAAGGAAACCATAAATGGTGAAAACCCATCAACTTCCTCAGAGATAGAATCAGCACCAAAAGTAGAACCCAATACAGTAAGTGATCTCCCGACAACAGTAACCTTCTTTCTATCTATCCCCAGTGTCTTCTCCTTCCTCAACTATGCGCTACACTTGAGTGTGTATGACATGTGTGATAAATAGAGAGGCTAACTCTCTATTTATACTAATTCCTGACTTGAATAAACCCTACTAGGGATGACCTCACTAGGAGAGTCTAATAACCCTTGTGCCCCAGAACTGCAGGGACTTTAACCCTTAGCCAATAGGAGGGTTACCCACAATGACTTAACATGAATTGTTTACACTATAAAACTTCCCGATAGGAACATCGGGACATGACATGACTCAAGTACATCCAAGAATAAACATCGGGTTACAACATACAAGAAATACAAGTGAAATACATTTCAAAGTTACATATACATCAACAACACCAGTTTTCTTGGTGACAATCACGAATGGTACGTGGGTTGTCTTGTTGACAGTCATAAGTTCCTGTAGCAAAAGGTTAGAGTGTTTTGGGTTTTCTTGTCCTCTACCTTCCGATTTTCTAGGTGCCTTTTAGGGTTCTTATTTAGCATTGTATTGCCTTTTAGGGTTCTTATTTATGCATCTCACTTTTTCTTGTTAAGTCAAGTGTGTTTGAGTAAGTTAGGTGTACTTTATCTTTGTGAATGTGTTGGCTCCTTTGTGCTTGGCTAATTGGTTTGAATGCTTGTGTCTTTTTGGGTAACTGGTGTCTATCATTCCTCTTAGGGAGCTGATATACCTTGGACTGCTATTGTAGTAGTCTGGGTGAGTCATTTTTTCCATCTTTTGGATCTGTTGGTCCTTTTAAGTCAATAGTTTTGTCCAAGTCTATGGTTTGAGTCATATATGCTTGATTGGATGAATATTGTTACTATAGGATCTAACTGCTATCATTTACATTTTTATATGATCAAATTGTTTAGCTTGCTTAAAGTGCATTCGGTTGCATATAGTTTTTGAATTTTTTGAAAAACAAAAGACAAAAGGCAGTTTTCATTTTGCATTAGCTTGCATTAGTTGTTTTTCTCATTATTTTTTAGAAGAATAAAAAATATTAAGTCTTGTATTTTCTCAATTTTTTTTCTTTAGTTTCATTTACAAAGAAAAAGAAAGGAAAAAATTGCATTGTTAGTTGCAATCATTTTGAAATTTTATACATCATTTTATTTCACTTTGTTTAGTCTATAACATCATTCAGTCCCACTCCACTACCCTTAAGTAATACAACCATTAAAAACAATATTTAATTAAAATTTATTAGTAATTTTTTTTTATAGCCTCGATCATCTACTAGCTTAGGTTGGGGTTTTGGACTCGGAGATTTAAACTGTCAAAAAGCACTTTGATTTCAGACTTAGCGGCCTATATTTAGGTAAATCCACTTCTACAAGGGATAATCCAGAAATATTCTCTTATATAGGAGTTAAGCACGAGGTCGTGTGAGAGTTCAATTAAGGAGATAACCCTCCATTTCCTTGTTCGATTGTTTACCACAATTGTTGTGCATTCGAGGGTCTTATCAATACCACATCTTGGGCCCCATGAGGTGCCAGTATTGATAGGGTTTCAGGATTAGCTACACTTCCCATGCACATTGATCAATCCAACGACTGTTCCGTTCGACTCTCGTTGTAGATTTGCTAGCCTTAGTCTCTAGACACTAGGATCTTACACATGTGGTATGGGAAGGATATTTATAGTACTCTTAGGACATACATGGAAGTTAACCTCAGTTGACAATTTGGGAAGGAGCTTGGGTGATTCCAGTGCTTTCACCCAGAGAACTCTTCACGAGACGCCAAGTAACCATCCTTTGATCCTCACTGGTTGGACTTGGGCCATAATCATCCCATGATTTCCTTTAGAAGGTGTATCTTTTATATGGTGTGTCTATGTTTTTTTTTGTAAGTTGAACATTTCTATTATAATACAAAAAAGTTATAGAGTAGAGATATACACGAGCTCTTTGGATCATGACCCCCACTGAGATAGAGACCCGACTGGTTAAGGCCTGCCCCGTCTATCAAAAACAAAACATGGTTCCATACATCCTTGTAACAAAGGCTTCCCCCTAGAAAACAAACCAAAATAGAAAATTTGACATATATAACTATCCTCCCGAGTGCTTAACAGGGATGGTTGCAACTAGGTTAGCCATCAGACTAAACCGAAGAGAACCAACATCGAAGCTGGCCGAAAACAACATTTAACAGAAAACCAAAGAGACACTAGTCCCCACTGGAGAGTCCTGCCTTAGCTTCTTGGACCTAATCCTTGGGGGGAGCTAGCATGGTGCTTGCAAGTGAATTCATCAGGGTGTTCCCCAGGGTGGTAGCGTCGAAACCAGGACTGACCAGCAAATTCTAAGCTATCTGCTCTAGGAGACGAAACCCTGCAGCACTCTCATGTTGATCGCATCGAATGGTGTCTAGAGAGTCTCGGATGCTTTGGGAAATCTTAATTTTTTCCTGAATGTCCCAGGAAAGTTGGATGCACATGGTATAGAAGGAGTTGGGGAGCAAAGGGTAGCCATCATGGCCTCAAAATCCTGCAGTAGGTCAATTTATAGAATGGCAATGAACGCCTCAATGGCTATAGGCATTTTTGCCATGTACTTATCACCCCAATTGAAGGGTTTAGCTTCCAGGACATCGCCACTAGGGGGTGTCGAGTCATTCATGGCACTAGGGGAAGCCCCACTATGGCTTAATTCCCTGTTGGGACCTCTTGCTCTAGTTTGGGCCCTCCAAAACCGTGGCATGATGAAAGCACATAGGTAGGCACTAGGAAATAGAAGAAGCATAAACAGTGCCTTGTTTGAGGCCTTGGTTCCCTCCGTATCAAAATATATGGAGCCTTCCTCCAGTGAAATCTCCCTTCCACAAACACTCCCCCTAACTTTGTGCGTGTTCGCCATAATTCTCTACCACTCCACACACTCCATCATATCTCTCTCTGTGTGCGAATGATTTTCCACCTTAGGTTTTGTAGGGGCCCAAATGATACAGACCTCTACCATATTTATCATTCCATACAATTCATACGTGAACTTAGTACCTGCTCATCCTCTCCTCCTAAATTCCCATGGATTGGGAAGTAGAGAGCCCCTGGCCTCTGATATAAAGTAGATCTCAAATCCCTGACTCGAACTGACCTTTCGCTGCCTCCACGTGAGCCGTACTATTATCGCATGTTTAGGAATACTGCACCTGGTGATCGAAAACTTTCTCGGCTTACCATGTTTTCCACCATGACATTCACAGGCCTGCTCCATGGTGTCAGCATGCCACCTGTTTGTCTTCCCATTAATGTTTGGTGCCAACTATCCCTTGCATGCATCGGGTGGTACGTATTGCCACAAACCTCCATGTCGTCCTCCTCTAGCTGCAAACATCATTGCCAAATGTTTTGGGTTTTTCCACTATTATTGCCTTCCTCTGCATGGAGAGACATGCTACTTTCCACTCCTACATTTGCCAAGACATCCGCCACCTTATTGCCTTCTTGTTTTACATGCGAAAGCAGAATGGCTTCCTCGCTTATGAGAATTTTCCTGAGAATGCTTAACCAGCCCTCCCATCTCCAGTTCTTTGAGACTTGGGCCATTAAGGCTCCTAATTGAAGCCGGTGTGCTAGGTTGATGATGATCTGAGAGTCCTTCTTTTCCACCGGAGGATTTTTCCCAGTTTGCACTGCCCATTTCAAACTGTTGATAAGGCCTTCAAGCTCGGCCATGTTGTTGGTGTTGCTTCCTATGGATCCCCAGAATAAACTGATGATATCTCCCTTCGAATTACTAATAGCACCTCCAAATATAGTGGGCCCTAGATTACCTTTAGCCACTCCATCGAAATTGAGCTTAAAATATCTAGTTGGATGAGCATGCTAGGAGTTCGGGCTGGACATTGGCGCAGGAATTGATCGACCTATCGAATTGTTAGGAGGTAATTCCCCAATCCATAAATCATATAGTATTATTCTCTCATTTGCTTCAGCAGAATATTCCTCCCACATCCATTGTTGAAGATAAATGGTTTCTTTAAGGTGAGATTCTATAGAATTCCATATTTCCCCTTGTTTTCTAGATTTGTTCTCAAAGTTTTGTCTATTTTGGGTTTTCCAAATTTCCCATAGGGTAAAACCTAGCAGAAGTTCCAATAGGAGGTTCACAATTTTGTTTTTAAAACTGTTAATAGGAAAGTTTGCTATGGTGATGTTCAGTCTCCCCCTATGCCGATGGTTTTTCCTGAATATTGCCGCCCCTTTCTCCCATATAGAGTCTACAACTTTGCATTCATCCAGCAGATGATTTATGGACTCGTTATTCTATTTGCACATGCAACACCTAGATGGATCATGGAATATTCTGATCTGTAGGTTATCCCAAGTTAGGATCTGATGTTTAATCACCAGCCAACAAAAGACATAGACCTTTGGCCACCAACCTCCAGTCTAAATTTTCCCCCACTTGGCATCTGGAACTAGGTTCTGAGTTCCTATTAATAGCCCCATGGCTTCTTTGGGGTTAAAGTTACCTGTATTGGCATAGCCCCATCTAATCTTTTCTGGGTCCTCGTTCTTGGCTATTATTTTATCATAGAGATTCGTAAGAAAGTGTTTGATATCCTCCCCGAGTGCTTTGGCTTGCCACCAACTTCTTTCCTTCCACCTCTGGAACAGCTAGTCTTCATTGCAATTGTCCCAGAACTCTGCCACCTTTTCAAGGAATTATTCTGGATAAGGTGTTAAGAAATGGGGCACTGTCCCCACAAGAAATCACTGGTTCCTGGTTCAAAGCTTCACTTGCAAATCTAGAATTTTTTCCATTCCGCACTTCCCAAAAACTGTGCTTTTGGACCAAACCCCTATTTTCCTCGCCAGTCTTCCAGATGCTGGAGCCTGGGATATTTTCTCCATATCGAACCAGGGACTGATTGGGCCATTAGGGTGCATATTTCAAGTGCCACAGTTTGGACCATGGTTCCTCCTCATAATTAACCCATCTCCACCAAATTTTTGCACTCATAACTTTATTGTTGTCAAGAGGGTCTCTAAGCCCCAATCCCGCAACAACTTTTGTGGTACAAATGCTTTGCCAATCCACAAGATGCCATTTTTTGTTACCTTCCATTCCTTCCCATAGGAAGTTCCTCAGAATACTCTTGATTTTCTTAATGATGGATTTCAGAGCTACCAACACTGAGAAGAGATAAATGGGCATAGCCTAAAGAACATATTTTACCAGGAATAATCTTCTCGGGAAATTGAGGGCTCTATAAGTCCTGATATTGAGATTTTGGTTAATTTTGTCTACCAGTTCTTTCCAGGTTATTTCTTTGATAGTCGATTCTGCCATAGGTGCTCTGAGATAATTTGAGGGGAGGCTTCCTTCTGAGAACTCCAATATTTTGAGAATATTTCTCCTAGTAATCCTTGGGGTATTGAATAAGTAGGTCTATGATTTTTCCTTGTTGATTTCTAGGCCACTAGCTTCCAGAAAGGTGTTCAAACATTCTTTAATTCCCCTAGCTTCATGCACCAAGGAGGGGCCCATCAACATGTTATCATCCACAAACTGTTGATGGGTATGTGGGTCCATCCCGGCTATTAGGGATAATCCTTGAATTAGAATTCGTTGCTCTCTTGTTCTTAAGCATCCTTCCTATCCCTTCCACCGCAATTATGAAGAGGAAAGGAGATAGGGGATCTCCCTATCTAGTACCTCAAGACACATTGAAGGGACTTGAGGGGGTTCCATTAACCAAGATTGAGAAAAAGGCAGAGGAGACCATATTCATGATCCAGTTAGTCCACTCCTCCGCAAAACCAAAAGCTTTCAGAATACCTGCCAAGAATTGCCAATTCAATTTATCATAAGCTTTAGAGAGGTCTAGTTTCAAGAGAATACATGGAGTCCTCATAGCTTTAAGGGAGTGGATAGTTTCATGGAACATAATAATGCCATCCAAAATCTGTCTTCCTTCCACAACCCTACTTGTTCCGGAGAAATAATAAGAGGTAGGAGAGGTTTAAGATGATTTGCAATTACCTTGGAAATGATTTTGTAGATAACATTACATAGGGCGATCGGTCTTCGTTTTCTTGGATCCTCTATTCCACTTTATTTTGGTATGATAGTTGAGAAAGTCGAGTTGAGAGTTTTGAGAACACTCTCAGGTTTCCTAGAGTCCTCTACTAGGGCCTAAATTTCTTCTTTGAGACATTCCCAGCCAGCGTGGAAGAAGTTTGTGGTAAAACCATCTGGTCCTAGTGCTTTATCTTTAGCCATTTGTTTAACATCATTCTCTACCTCCACCATCTCAATGGATTTTCCTAGTATTTGATTATGGTCTTCCATGATAATCTTGGGGATATGAATTAACACTTCTCTTTGGGATTCCTCCCTATCTCTGTCTGGTTCCTGTAGGAGCTTGGAAAAATAAGAGATCTGGTGTGTCTATGTTACTTATGATATTTTTAGTGTTTGTTATTTTGTTTTTTTGTGTTTATTTGGCCTTTAGGTGTGTGAGTCATATTTATAGATACGAAGGACCAACCTCTTCATAGGTCTAGAAGTTTTCAAAATCTTCCTCTATTTGTTACAATGGAGCCTCCACCGCAACCTAAAAGGTAGAGAATTGAAAATGACAGTTCTTTCAAACCAATAGGTGTTAGCAAAGTTCCACGTGAACCGAAACTTAGGATTAATCAAGAAGAAACCTCAACTGTAGAGATAGAAGGCTTGTAGGCTGACAAGTTTGCAAGAAACTTTAATACACCTCTAACTGATCTGAACGATCCTATGATAGTCTAGGTCTTCCCTTTTAGTTCTCCTATTTATGGTGTTCCTTTGAGCTGAGTTATGTCTAACTCAGGAGAGGGTATGTCTATCTCAACTTCAGCCATGTTCAATGGTGGAGTATCACCTTTTCCCGTGAGTGCTCCAATACCTAGTGCATCTACTACACCTCTTTCATTGGGTTCTCAAGTGATTAATCCCTCAACACCCTCTAATATGGTAGGTCATTCTAGTTGGGTAGTCACTAGGATCCCTATTGCACCTTTTGTTTCTCCTTCTTTCATGCACAGTGCTCAAAGTGGTCCAAGTGGATCCACTTCATTTGTCCAGGGTTTTTAGTGGAATGGGGGACATATTCCTCCATCCTCTCCTTATGTAGGCCCATGTCCTACTTATGTGGGTTTGTCATCTAGAAACACAAATGCCTTTACAGGTCACAATTTTCAGACACCATGTCAGGTTTCGGCCGCTCCTTTCACGAGATCTCCCTTTTCACTATTTAGTGGAGGGATCCTTGGTCTTGTGTTTCAAACTCTAGTTTTGGCTGGATCAGGTCAAACCACCTATCATACACCACAAACTGGTAATCCATTGGATTTTGGCTGGAACCCTTTTCAAAATAATGCAACTACATCACAATCGAAGGTTGGGGGAAAACCCACCTTTTCTTTTGGGAGCCAGGGGGGAGGTACTTCCACACCCCAAACTCCTTAATATGAAACTGCGGTTTGGCCCAAACTTCCTTTCCTAGCAACTTTAAAATTTATAGATTTTTCAAAGATAACGAATGACCCCATGCGGCACAATGTGGCATGGCCACCTGTACCCATCAAATTTCCCTCATACATCCCTAAGTTAGAAGGAAAAGATGGTGAGGACCTAGGTGCTCACATTACCACATTCCACCTTTGATTCTCTTCTAACTCATTGAATGATCACTCCGTTTGGGTGATGATTTTTCAGAGAACATTGACTCATGTGGCAACAAAATGGTACATAGAACTTTCATTTGCTGCATATGATAACTTTCTGGATTTAGCAACTGTGTTCCTTAATCACTTTTAACTTCCTGTCTAGTATGATGCCGGTACATACTTGTTGTCGAATTTTCTATAGAACAAGACCACAAATATATCTGATCACATTCAAGAGTGGAAAAGACGAAAGAGGATTATTAAAGACATAATACCTCCTAATTTTTTTTTGGAGTGTTTCTTGATATATCTATTTCCTTACATTTCTAAGGACGTATCCACTTCGAGGGTTACCATAGAAGAAGAGGAAATCCTCAGGGCCCAACATTTATACCTATATATGCTCAGTATGGGATCTTGTATGAGATTACACGGGAGGCCCCGAGGTCTATGAATGACCAAGAGAAACCCAAGCCTGGACCCGATGCCGATGGCGTGGTTGGTTCAGTTAGTAATCTGAATTTAGTATCACTGGCCAAGAAACTCCATGAGTTGTTAGTGAAGCAATCTACAAAATAAGAAGCTAAGGCTGCCACCCCCTCACCACAAAGTGCTAATGTTTTTGCACAGTCTTCTCAAAAGGGAAATCAAAATCTTGATGGGAAAAAGAAGAAAAGGAAGAAGGGTGAGGGTAACCAAAACAAGCAAAATCCCACAAACAATGCTAATGGGGGAAAAAAGACAAGAAAAATGTTAAATTTCCTTGTAATTTATGAAAAGGAGACCACCTCACTTATCAATGCCCTCTAATGGAAAAATCACAAAATCTGCTAAAGAATCATCAACCAGTTGTCCTGAAGGATCCCTTCCCCTATGGAAAGAATGCATCTTCTGCTTCGAATATTGCTGGGGGTATTTCTGGTGCTCCTACTGATGATAATTAAATCAATATGGTACGATCCAACATTTTCCTCCAAACAAGAAATAAGAATGATGAATTAGAGGCTTAGGAGAAGGGTAAGTCTATTGTTGAAACTTCAAACCCTCTCACTATTGATAAACCAGCTGACCCAATGCCCAATATATTGAAAGGTGTCTTTAAGAAAACATTTCACATCCCTAATGTTAGGGTTGCTTCCAACTATTTCATAGTTGAATAATTAGCTCAAACTCCTTGTGCAATGTTGGCATTGGAGGTGTTACAGAGTTTTCCTTCTCATAGGGATGCGCTCTTAACACCTATAGGTAGCATGGATTCAATGAGCCTGCTAGCGAAATTTAATCTTTCCGATGTTAAAATATGCCTTCCATACCATGTGGCTTTATCAATTTTTGTTTTCCATGGAGGTATAACCATTGGACAAACAATGGTCGATGAAGGTGCTTCCACGTGTTTCATGTTGATGTCTTGTTGGAAATACTTACGATCCCTAGATCTGGTTCCATCGAACACTCTACTCACTGATTTTGGCAGAATGTATTTCTGTCTACATGGTATCCTACCATATTTGAAAATAAAGTTGGCAAGGAAAAAAGTGTCTGTTGAGGTGGAAGTGATCGATGCTCCCTTGGATTATAACCTGTTGTTGGGGAGAAGTTGGGATTATTCCATGTTTGTCATCACCTTGGTCATTTTGAGTTGTAGTGTTTCCACACAAAGGGAAGTTGGTCACATTTGACCAGCTCAGTTTCACTTGGAAAGGTCATTTGGAAACAAATGAGTCCACAGTATTGTTGATAGATTAGTCGAAACCAACTAACAAGATCTTGGGCGTTTGAATGTATGCATATTTCATGGGAACATTTGATATACCATCCCTTATCAAGTACTTAGGTTCAACGAGTGTAGGAAAGTCTATCTTGACGATTGCCGATAGAACTGACCCCTAGGTCCTTCCTTCACATCATGAGCCTCAAGTTCCCTTATATGGAGTGGAAGTAGATTATGAAGCTATTTCTAATGCCACTACCGATTCCATCATGACTTTTTATTTAGTCTCATAGGATTCAGACGAAGCCTATCTTCCCCCTTGGGAGGATAAATCTACGTATTCATATGATTTCTGGAAGCTATGATTGGATGAGAAAATATTTGTGAATACCTTCACCATGAGTCCTCCTTTCTTCCATAGTCAAGTAAAATTGATAATTAGGACTTCCATGTGAGACTAGTAGAGGATGTTGATTCACCGATTAATCCCTTACCCAAGGAGGAAGTATTTGCTAAGGGGAACATGGAAAATATCTCTACTACTATTCCAATCAACATTTCTACAAACCCTAACATTGTTGAAAATGTTCATAGTGGTGAAAATTTGTCTCTAGAGGAGGTTTCCATTTATTGATGTATTTGTAACTTCGGAATGTATTCATATATGTATATTATGTATTGTAACCCGATGTTTATGTCCGGGATGTATCTATTATGTAATTGAGTCATGTTGTCATGCCCCGATGTTCTGATCGAGAGAATCAATAATGTAAAAATGTCATGTCAAGTCATAGTGAGTAACCCTTTGATTGTCTAAGGGTTAAAGTCCCTGCAGTTCCGGGGCACTAGGGTTATTAGACTCTCCTAGTAGAGGTAAGCCCTATTAGGGTTTTAGTCATGTCAGGATTAGTATAAATAGAGAGTTGGGGTCTCTATTTAGTACACATCACTCACACACTCAAGTGTAGTGCATAGTTGAGGAAGGAGAAGAAACTGGTGCTAGACAAGAAGAAGATTACTGCTATCAGGAGTGCATCTTACTATTTTGGGATTTTACATCTTGTGCTAACTCTATCTCTAAGGAATTTGTATGGTTTTCTCCATTTATGGTTTCCCCAATGAAAAACATTGTGTTCATTGTCTCTTGTGTTTGATTGCTGTACTTGTTGTTCTCTCAGTAAATATCCTAACATAATGCTATCTTAATGTTGAAAAACTAACATGGTATCAGAGCTAACTTGAGAAGAAGACACTGTGCAGTTGCGGGAACTAGGGATTCCTATTTTGTGGATCTTCCTCCATATATTTTCAGCAAAATTAAGGTGGAATAACTCTCCTCCTTAGGGCACATCTTTCTGTCGAAGCAGAATCCAATTCTGGGGTTTTTCAATTTTGGACCTGTCACTACTGTTGGAAATTAGGGCTTTTCACAGAAGAGGAATTTTTTAGTGAGCCCAGGCATGGATTGATCTCCTCCCCAAAATCGAAGTTAGGGACAAATTTCAAGGAATTTGGGGGGACAAAACTATGGAAAAGAAAAACCCTAATTTGCTCCTGAACTAGCTCTATAGGATTTCAGCTCAAGTTTCAGATCCGACATCTTGAACTTGGTAAGATATAAAATCTTTTGTATTTCCATTTGAGGTTCTCAGTTAAGATGTCTCATCATACCAAACTTGATGAAAATCTTGAGAGAGATGATAACTTTCGAGCATAGAAGTATAGGATCTCTTTGGTCCTGGAAGAAAATGAGTTAGACTTCTACATCCATGAGGAGGTTCCAGTTCCAAAGGGAGATGAGGCAAAGACCTTACATAAGAAGAAGATGGTTATGGAAAAGAGGATCATTGCTTATTCTATCAAGGATTACCTTATCCCATAGGTGTCCTCTCTCAAGACACCTAAAGCTATGTTTGATTCCCTAACCAAATTGTTTGAAGGGAAGAACATAAATCGGAAGATGACCCTGAGAAACCAACTGAAGAATGTGAAGATTCAGAATATAGAAACAATCCAGTCTTACTTCACAAGAGTTTCTCAGATCAAAGAGCAACTAGAAGCAGTTGATGAAGAAGTGGAAAATGTAGAGATTGTAATGACTACCTTTAATGGCCTTCCTAGGTCATGGGATTCTTTCATCCAAGGAATCTATGCTAGAAAGAAGTTAGTCAAGTTCAACAGACTATGGGAAGAGTGTTCTCAAGAAGAATCTTGGACAGCAGCTCGAGAAGAGAATATGGGAAGTGAAGACCAAGCTCTCATGGTACGCTCCAAGTCTCACTCCAAGTCAAACAAAAGAAGACCTCATAGCTCTAGAGGTAAGTGCTCTCACAAATATAACACTAGAAAGGATGTATCTAGGATCATATGCTATACATGTGATAAAGCAGGACACTATGCAAGGAATTGTCCTAACAAACAAAAGATAATGAAGAAGAGCAACAAAAGAAGACATCACGCTCATGTTTCAGAGGATGATGAACCATCCAGGAAGAGATCCAGATATGAAAGTGAAGATTCTTCAAGCGAGGATGAATATGTTCTGATATCCACTCTCACAGGTAAAATTACTCATGGAAGTGATGATTGGCTTATATATAGTGGGGCTTCCAAACATATGACTGGATTCAAGGAATTCTTTGTGATACTATCAGAACATGAATCACCTCACAAGGTAAAGCTAGGAGATGACTACCAATATCCAATAAAAGGTAGTGGGGAATCTTCCTATAAATTAGACTCTGGAAAACCTCTAACAATGAAAGAAGTATTGTTTGTGCCAAGACTCAAGAAGAACCTTCTCTCCATATCCGCATTAGATGCAAAAGGAATGCGGGTTGCATTCATAGATGGTCAAGTCATCATGTGGCCAAAAGGAAAGACTATCGATGATGTGGTAGTGATTGCCAATTGGAGAACAAGAAGGAGGATTGTACAAATTAAAGGGCCATCCAGAAAAAGCCTTGGTCCATGACACAGTAGATCTAAGTGAACTTTGGCATAGAAGGCTTGCACATGTGCATTATAGAGAACTACCTATTGCAAGCAAAGCTATCGAAGGTCTTCTAGAAATCCAAGCAAAACATGATGGGGTCTGCAAAGGATGCGCGAAAGGAAAGAATACAAAGAAGACCTTTCCAAGAAGAAAAAAGAAAAGCAAAAGGAATCTTGGAAATCATCCACTCTGATGTATGTGGTCCTATGTCATCAAACTCTCTAAGTGGGTATGCATATTATGTTTCTTTTATTGATGACTTTTCTAGGAAGACATGGGTTTACTTCATGAAGAGCAAAGACGAAGTAATCAGTAAGTTCAAGGAATTCAAATCCTTGATCGAGAACCATACTAAAAAGAAGATCAAGACCATTCGATCAGATAATGGCGGAGAAATCACTTCAAATGAATTCAAAGAGCTATGCAAAGAATCAGGGATTAAGAGGGAGTTGTCCACTCCTTATAATCCACAATAGAATGGGATTGCGGAACAGAAGAATAGAACTATCATGGAAGCTGCAAAGGAAATGCTTCATGATCAAGACCTTCCTATGGATCTTTGGGCAGAAGATGCAAGAATAGTGGTGTATGTGCAAAATAATACTACACATAGAGTACTAGAGAACGATACTCCTAAAGAAGTCTTCTCTGGAAAGAAACTAGAAGTTAGCCATCTCAGAATATTCGGTTGTCCTATGTACATCCACATTCCAAAAGAGAAGAGGACTAAATTAGATCCTTCAGGAAAGAAAGGTATATTTGTGGGATACTCTGAAAGCTCGAAGGCTTATAGAATATATTTCCCAGGATACAAGAATATTGACATCAGCAGGGATGTGACATTTGATGAAGACACAGCTTACAACAAATCTAGAAAGAGACCTGCTGAAGAACCTGAAGAAGTAGAAGAACCTAGAATTGATGATACAACCATGAATGAAGAAACTCGACAAGAAGATCAAGAATTTGAAGAACCACAAAGACCTATAGATCCACCTTGGAGAATAATCCTCAAAAGAGGAAACCTGCTTGGGTACAAGAACTTATCCAAGGTGCATAAAGATATGGGGCTCCAGAAGAGAATCACAGAGAAAGAAAGAGGACCGGATCCTGTTTTGGGTATGTAGCTTTACTATGTGCTTTCATTTATAAAGAGCATTCCAGTTATGAAGAAGCAACAGAATGGAAAGAATGGAAGGATGCTATGATCAAAGAGTACCAATCGATCATGAAGAATGATGTTTGGGATGTTGTCCCAAGACTAGACAGGAAGTTAGTTGTAACTTCCAAATGGATCTACAATATCAAACAATCTGTAGACGGTAGCATTGAAAAATATAAGGCAAGATTTGTAGCTCCGGGCTTCTCTCAGAAAGAGGGAATAGACTATGAAGAAACCTTTGCACCTGTAGCCAGATACACTTCCATCAGATCAGTACTTTCTTTGGCTGCAGTGATGAAATAGAAGATACACCAGATGGATGTCAAGACTACTTTCTTGAATGGTGTAGTAGAAGAGGAAGTATATGTATAATAGCCACTCGGTTTTGAGACACATGACAGGGAGTCTCATGTATGCAGATTGAAGAAAGCCCTGTACGGTTTGAAACATGCACCCAGGACATGTTACAATAGAATTGATAGTTTTTAATCCAGTTTGGGCTTTACCAAGAGTAAAGCAGATTCCAACCTTTACTACAAGGTTGAATATGGCAACCCAATGATGCTTCTACTATATGTAGATGATCTATTTGTGACAGTTATGGATGGGTTGATTATTGATACGAAGATAAATCTTGCTACCGAGTTTGAGATGAAGGACTTGGGTATGATGCATTATTTTCTAGGTATGGAGGTGTGGTAGAGTGCGGATGGAATCTTCCTTGGACAAGGGAAGTATGCAGTAGAGATATTGAAGAGGTTTGGGATGATGGACTGCAAGACTATGGACACACCTATGGAATTGAACCTAAAGCTATTGAGTGATGCTTCATGAGAGTCGGTTGATGCTACGATGTATCGTCACATGATTGGATCATTGATGTAACTAAACAACATGAGACTAGACATTTGCTTTGCTATGAACACCTTGAGCTAGTTCTTAACATATCCGAGAAATGCTCACTTGATTGCTGCAAAGCATATTCTGAGTTACCTAAGGGGTACAGTTGATTATCGTCTCAAGTACGTTGCGAATCAGAAGATTAACCTAGAGGGCTATGTTGATTTAGATTGGGCAGGAAATTCCATCGATAGGAAGAGCACCTCAGGGTGTTGTTTCAATATGGGATCAAGTGTGATCTCTTGGTTTAGTAGGAAGCAATCCTGTGTGGCACTGAGTATAGCTGAAGCAGAGTATGTCGTAGCTTGTTCAGCTAGTTGTGAGGTAGTATGGCTGAGGAAGCTATTGTCTGATTTATTTGATCTTTAGATGGATGCTACTTGTATACATTGTGACAACCATATTTGCGTGAAGTTGTCAGAGAATCCAGTGTTCCATGACAAGTCGAAGCACATTGAGATCAAGTATCACTATATCAGGGATATGGTTCAGAGAGGAGTAGTGAAGCTCTATTATGTTGCGATGGAGGAACATATAGCTTATGTGTTGATGAAGCCATTGGCCATAGTGAATTTCGAGTACTTTAGGGAGAAGCTTGGTGTTCTCCAGATCAAGGTTTCCTCCAAGGGAAAGTGATGAGTCCCAAAGCCATTCTGATGAGCAGGTTAGATGTAAGGGCTGAGCCATTCTGTCATGGTGAGAGGATTCAGTTCCTTCCATGTTAGATATAAGTGCTAAGATCCAAAGCCATTATGATGAGTAGGTCAGATATAAGGGCTGAGCCATTCTATCATGGTGAGAGGATTCAATTCCTTAGATGTCAGATATTAGTGCTGAGATTCATAGCCATTCTGATGAGCATGTCAGATGTAAGGGCTGAGCCATTCTATCATGGTGAGAGGATTCAGTTCCTTCCATGTCAGATATGAGTGCTAGCCATTCTGTCGAGTAGGACAGATGTAAGGGAAACTGCCACTCTCCGGTAGAGTGGAGGCACCTGGTCCATTACTAGGTAGCTCATTCTGGGACTGGGGGACATTCTGTCATGGTGAGAGGATTCAGTTCCTTCCATGTCAGATGTGAGTGCAGGCCATTCTATCATGGTGAGAGGATTCAGTTCCTTCCATGTTAGATGTGAGTGCAGGCCATTCTATCATGGTGAGAGGATTCAGTTCCTTCCATGTTATATGTGAGTGCAGGACATTCTATCTTGGTGAGAGGATTCAATTCCTTCTAGGTCAAATGTGAGTGCAAGCCTTTCTGGCGATGGTGAGAGGATTCAGTTCCTTCCAGGTTAGATATAAGTGCTGAATCCTTTTCACAGATGTTAGTGATGTGATGTCCTATCATGCTGGTGAATGTGAGTGTTGGGCATTTATGATGTGATTGTAGATTACTACATGATCAAATGTGAGTGTTGGGTGTGCCTTTCTGACGAGTAGGTCAGATGTAAGTGTTGGGCGAAGACCTACCTGATGGCTAGGCCTACAACTAGCATGAAAGAAGGCTAGCTCTGTAGAACTTCATATGACGAGATAGCACACATGATGATGACCAAATGAGATCCAGATCGAGCTATGATCCAGATCCAGTTATGATGACTCTGAGAGATCCAGATCAAGTGATGATCCAGATTTGGCAGTGATGATCCAAATTGAGTGATGATCCAGATCCAGTCCAGTGATGATGATCCAAATCGAGTGATGATCTAGATCCAGTGATGTTGATCCAGATCGAGAGATGATCCAGATCCAGTGATGATGTCCCATGATGGTCTAGATCGAGAGATGATCCAGATCTAGTGATGATGATCCAAATTCGAAGAATGAAGATGACTTGAAGACTCAGAAGACTCGATATGTAAATGACGAGATGATCCAGTTGATACAGAGAAGAAGACTAGTGTTGAAAATTGTGTTGAAAGAATACCTTCCTAGTTAAGAGGGAGTGTTGATGTATTTGTAACTTCAAAATGTAGTCATCTATGTATCTTATGTATTGTAACCCGATGTTTATTCTGGGATGTATTTATTATGTAATTAAGTCATGTTGTCATGCCCTAATGTTTCGATCAGGAGAATCGATAATGTAAACAAGTCATGTCAAGTCATAGTGATTAACTCTTCGATTTTCTAAGGGTTAAAGTCCTCGTGGTTCCAGGGCACTAGGGTTATTAGACTCTCCTAGTAGAGGTCGGCCCTAATAGGGTTTTAGTCATGTAGAGATTAGTATAAATAGATAGTTGGGGTCTCTATTGAGTACACATCACTCACACACTCAAGTGTAGCACATAGTTGAGGAAGGAGAAGACAC
>LPNX010192353.1:0-69052 GCA_001517045.1 Pseudotsuga menziesii | reverse complement strand
ATATAGATGGCATGCATTGACTTTAAGGTGCCACCTAATTAAGCTAGTGGGTGAATAATTAATCAAATATTGATTAATTATTTTATCCTAAGTTGTGAGTGGGTTTAATAGATTCTAACAACTAGGGTTAGACAAGAAGAAGATTACTGCTGTCGGGAGTGCATCTTACTATTTTGGGGTTTTACATCTTGTGCTGATTCTATCTCTGAGGAAGTTGTGGGGTTTTCTCCATTTATGGTTTCCCTAATGAAAAACACTGTGTTCATTGTCTCTTGTGTTTGATTGCTGTACTTGTTGTTCTCTCAGTAAATATCCTAACATAATGCTAGCTTAATGTTGAAAAACTAACACCATTTACACTTCCTTGTTTAAGGAATTTCATGACGTATTTTCCTAGTCATATGAGGAGATTCCAAGAATTGATCCATCTATAGTTGAACATGAGATCCATACTTACCCTGACACAAAACCTGTTCGATGAAAACTTAGACCATTAAATCCACAGAAAGCGACAGTCATCAAGGATGAAGTGGAGAAATTGCTGAAAGATGAGTTCATTTACCCAATTAATCTAATAGAATGGGTATCCAATCATGTTCCCTTTGATAAAAAACAAGGGACTATATATGTTTGAACTAACTATCGTGATTTAAATAAGGAATGTCCCAAGGATAACTACCCCACGCACTTCATCAATTAGATTATTGATGCTTGTGTAGGTAGTGAGGTATTTTGGTTTATGGATGGTTTTTCTAGATATAACCAAATTCAAATAAAACCAGAAGACCAACATAAAATGACCTTCATTTTTCCTTAGGGGACCTTCACATATAAGAAAATTCCCTTCGGTTTGAAATATGTCGAAGCTACCTTCCAACGAGCAATGAATTTTTCCTTCCACGATATTAAGAATATTCTTGAACTGTACTTGGATGATCTGCCTCCCCATTATCACAAGAGGAAGGACCATCCATATCATCTTTGTATGATGTTTGAATGATGTAGGAACTATAAAATATGCTTGAATCCCCACAAGTGTGTTTTCTACATTTATTTGGGGAGGTTACTAGGGTTAATTGTGTTAAATAGAGGAATACAGGTGGATCCATTGAAAGTCGAGGCTATTGTAAATCTTCCTCCTCCTCATTCCATCATGCAACTATAAATTTTGCAGGGGAAATCCAATTTCCTTCGATGTTTCATAGTCAATTAAGCCAAGATTACTAAGCGATTCATGCGTTTGTTGAAGCAAGACACCCCATTCCTGTGCGATGAAACCAGACAACTCACTTTTGAGGCATTAAAGATGACTTTGATATTGGATTCGTTATTACATCTGCTAGACTACACCAAGGATTTTATATTGTATCTGGCTGGATCTGAGTCAACCATAGGAGTAGTACTAATTCAGGAATCTGACAAGCTCCAAGAGCATGTTGTCTACTACCTTAGTCGAGCATTAGCCGATCATGAATTTAGGTACTTGCATGTCAAGAAGTTGGCATCGGAAACAGTCTATGATGTTTAGAGGCTATGCCACTACATCTTGCTAAGGACAACCAAAGTGGTTGTAGATGTGAATCTGTTCCAGTATGTTTTATCTTGACGTATAATCGAGGGGAATTCAATAAGTGGATAGTCATTCTCCAGGTGTTTGACTTGGATTTTCAATCTGCTAAGTCCAAAAATACTTAGTATTTAGAGAATTGACCTCGGAATTCCCTATGGAAGATACTATAGTGGCATAAGAAGACTCATTCCTAGATGACTATATATATTTTTTATTTCAACCTCTAATCCCTAGTACGAAGATATCCTAGTATATCTCCAGACTCTTAAGTGTCCTACATCCTTCTCGCAGGAAGATCAATGTAAGTTGCAGGTTAATGCTAAAAACTACCTTATCATCGGTGACACCTTGTATTGAAAAGGGGTAGATTCGATATCGCTTCGATGCCTCACCCACAAGGAGACAGAGCTTGTCCTAAATGATTCCCATATAGGATCCTGTGGGGGTCATTTATCTGGGTTAGCTGTTACAGCTGATTTTACCACACATGGTGAATCACACCTTTATGGCCTTCCCTATCCCTCTGCAGACTCTTTAGACCACATGGACCATTTTTGTACCTTTTATGTTTCCAAAATCATCCCTAAAAACATGCATTATTTTCCATATGTGACTTTTAATCCCTTTCTCGCATATATACGCGGATTTGACCCTTAAACCCGCGTACATCGAGATGTGTGCAAAAGGCAAAATGATTTGGGAGTTTTCCTTGATGTGGATCTGACTCACCTGTCCCTTGGCCTTCCATATGCCTTGATATCGCTCAGATTTGACCTTCCATTTCCCCATTGAAGAGCTATATAAGAAACCCTTTGGATACATTGAAAGGGCGAGGAATCGAAGAGCAAGAAAACTATAGTCCATTGTTGGCGGAGCTTATACTTGAGTCTGCATCCCTTTGTCCCTGGGAGAACTTTTGTGTTCTTCCCAAGCTTTCATTTTTCTTGTGAGCTTGCTATCGAGAGATGGAGGATTGAAGTAGTGGAGGCCCACGTGGGGGACTCAGTTTCTCTGATTCGTAGACGTGCTGACAGAGGTTGTCACTATTGTAATCTCTATTTTATATTAATAGAAATATCTTTTCCTATCCAATAATGTGTGTTTAAATGAGTATTTGATCCATGGATGCTTTTAAATGCTTATATGTTATTGATTATATATGCTAGAGTAGGTCTAATACAATTATATATAGCATGCTTGTCTTATTTGCTGAGTGTTGAGGAAGCAATTTATCAATACAAGTTGGAGTTGGAAAGCTCAACGGGGATCTACATCGACCGTCTGGAATAAGGTACGAATCGAGATCCTTTAGTGTTAGATATTTGGTTTCTCTTTCATATAGGAAATGATTTATTTCTGGAGTCAAGATGTCTGTTGTGGTACCCCAAGCCATAGGAATTTCCCTCCATAACAGAATTGGCAACTCTACTGGGGACGTTCCTTGTTTTTGTTTGGGGTTTGGGGGCACAATGTGTTTGATATTCTTGACTTGCTCTTTGTTTCTCCTTGTTTATATGTTGCATTTTATATTATGTTCATCCATTGACACTCCCCTTTATTGGTTTGACCCTTGGCTTGCTTTTTACCATTGTCTTCTCTGTATACGCAGGTTTTTGGATAGAAGTCGCGTACATATGGGGATTTTTGGCCAAAAGTCGCATATACACGTAGGTTTTTGGCCAAAATCCACGTATACATGCATATTTTTGGCCAAAAGTCGCGTATATACGCAGCTATTCTTTAAACAATCACGTACATCCTCCCTTTTGGTGAGTTTGATGTTGTGGGAAGTTGTTGGGTGGGTTGTGAGTGTGATTGGGTCTTCCTTGGGTCTGATGTTGTCTGTTGGATGCTTCTTTTGTGACCAAAGACCGCTTTTTCATTGATTTTTATTTCAAAGTATTTTTAGTCATTTATCCTTTTTGTTTTTCTATTGGTGCATTACTCTTTTTTGTCTCAGTGCCTTGCTGGGCTTGTGTTTTATACTTGCTACAGAGATTGAGAGTTTTAGATGAATTTTATTGCATTTTTCATTCTTTTATATTGAAAAATACAAGGTAGTTGCATTTTCTGCATATGGATTTGAGGAGGTACTTGCATTGGATTGCTTGGACGAGAGTTTTATTTAGGCTTTCATATAAGAAGGATTGCATTGGCATTCAGAAAGGAATATATATTTATGCATCTCATGTAGTGGCATACCCTATTTTTCTTTTGACAAAGATTTCACTTAGCATTGTTTGTTATGGTGTGCATGTTTACTTCACTACTGAGTCATAAATTCATTAGTTGCATGATCATTTCCTTTTGAGTAATTATAGCCAATTAAAATCAATGCATAATAAAATGAATTACACTCTTTTCTTTTATAGGGTGCACCAACAAGATTAGGTTTTAGGGTCTTGGAATAGTTCATTGTGAGTTAATTCTCTAAGACCACTAAACAAAACAATTAGGTGTCTGTCCAGGTGAGAGAGAAATCCTTGATATAATTAGTGTTTCTCAGGATGCTCCTCTTACACAGGATTTAAGCACGAGGCAGTGTGAGGGGTTATTGATTGAGATGACCCCTAGTCATAACTGAGTAGAATCGGAGATATTTCTAGTATTGTATTCATATTTGGGGGCTCTTTCGAGAGTTTTGAGCATTTCTACCCTTCCCATACGGTCAATCCTACCTACGACTGTTCACCTGAGCATTGGTTATATTGAGGTGACCTTAGTTGCCTTACCTAGGTATCACAGGGGATACTTACAGAGGTTATTTTGTAGATGTCCTGGCCAGGTAGATATCGGACAGCACAGTCACTTTATGCATTGAATCTAAGGGCCACTATAACTAGTTACATACCTCCACTTGTAGAGTATGGGAGTTTCGAGCCTCTCCTAGGTGAGACATACCTGCTGCATTCAGGAGCTCACATATCCTCCCCTTGGTTTGCTTGTATTTTGGCTGTATATTTTCTTAGGTGTGCGCTCTTTGTGTGCTAGTTGGCCTTTGGGATCATGGTTTCTTGAGTATATTTATGCTCTCTTGAGTTTGGATCCTTCTATTTTCAGCATGCCTAGTATCCTATCACCTGTCCTTGGTTCTAGTACAGACCCAGTGTCGGACTTGGGGGCATCACAACCCCTTATCGTGCTCATAGATTTAGGAGTGGTCACATTCCTCCCTCTACTCCATTTGTGGAGGACTTTGACTCCCTTCTCTCGGTCTTTACACCTGTGGTCACCCTCACGGGGGTGGTAGTGGATGCGTGAACATTGGGTCTACACCTTACTTTCCTTTTTATGTCCCATCGTTCACCGCATTGTTTCCTTTGGGTGCATTCGTCATGATCATTCCTCCTATATCCTATAGTTTGGATTCTTTATTGACTATTTTGGGTTGTTTTGGACTAATATGGTTGTCATGTAGGGTCCATGCTTTGCACAATCTCCTCGAGGTCTTTGACCCGTTCATGCCTATTACGGGTATCATGTCTAAACTAGCATATAGGTTAGGATTTGACATCCACCTACATTTTGCATTACCTTATGACCATTTCAGATTAACCTTAGGTACGAACCCATTCCATGGTATCACAAAACCTTCATGCTGTTGTTAGAAGTGATATTATGTGAATGGTAGAGCTTTCCTATACATGGGTGTCCTAGTTAGCTCCCTTTTGCATTTGGTACCCATGTTGTGAGTCCTCTCTTAGGTCTGGGAGTCCCTTTTATTCTTGCCATGTCCTTGAGCAAGAGCCTCATACTCTTCTTGAACTTTATGCAGGAATTTCCCCAGGACTCCCTTATATATGTTAAGTTGTAAATGCGTTATCATGAGTTTTTCCTACCTCATTGAGCCTTATGCCAGTTTCCTTGACTTTGAGTATCAGCCATAAAGCCCAATCTTGTCTCATGTCTAGCCATGCAGAGCCATTTTGTATATCCTTTGTAGCTTGATTCCTTATTTTTTACCGGGAGGGGAATTTTCCCCCGAGTGTCGCTATGCTACACGTGTCCTTGCATTGAGCATAGGTATGTTTCGCTGCTTGGAACTAGTTATTTTGTCCCTTGACACTCGTCTCCTCCTAGTATGTAACTATAAATCACTTTTATTATTTTTCAAGATTTTCAAAATATTTGAAAAAGTCCAAAAAAAATAATAAAAAAACCAAAAATCCGGACAAGAAAAGATGTTATCTTTGGCAGCAATCGAGTCGTGTCACCTTCGAATAGAGAATTATATATCACATTTGTTGGTTGGGTTAATAGTTTGAATTTAGGAGCTGTACTTGTTTCTCTGTGTTTATCTCCACCGACTTGTTAAGCTTCCAGTCCCTATGGAGCCTCTGTCAATGCCTCCTGTGTCACAGAGATGTCCCAGTTTTGTATATTGAGTCTATGTTGCCTACATTCAGTCACCATTTTCCTTTATGCTCTTATTCGAAGGAGGTTGAAACCTGAGTCAACCATTCCTCAGTTATCTTGACTTTGCATGTCGACCATTCCCAGTACAGTTACTAGTTCATGCACATTATGATCGAGTCCTTCCACATTATATAGCTTTGTTGAGTACCTCGTGTTGGATGATGGGGGATTCCTTAATTCCCTCCTTCCAGCGGATTTCATCCCATCAACTTCTGATAATTTATTCTGGGATAGGACTCTAGAGTCATTTTTGAGTGCCTTGAGACTTGTAGTCATTAGTGGCAGGTTCTCTTGCCATCGGCAATTTTTTTGGGAATACATCAATGTCCCCTGATCGATGGATTGTCTCAAGTGTTAGACCTCAACACATTTATTCACACTTGTTAGTTTGCACTTTGGTACCCTCATTCCCATTTTCATTATCGGTGGGTGATCTTGCGTTTGTTAACGGTATACATCAATGATTGGTAATCAGACGATGGACTACTATGTTCGACCTCGACACCTCTATTCACATAGTAGGACATGTAATCGTAGTGGTTTGTATAGAAGACCTTACAGATTGGTGGCATATCTTATATGCTACCTCCTTAATTGTTCTAGTGTTCATGATATTTCAGGTCTCGTGACTTGATTCCAGTATATATCAGATATTTCCAGCCATTTTGGATATCTTGATCCACGATATATCTTCATCCTTCATGGAGATCATGATCCTTTGTATATCTTCATCATGGAGATTCTAATCTATTTATATTGTACATGGTTATGACCACACATGTCATATTTTGTATCATGCCTATTCATGGCCATTGTACTCTTATGTATCTGGGACAACTATATCTACTTGCAGTTATGTGCAGAGTTTGATCATTGTATTGTACTGATTGGATGGCTAGTTCTTCCACTAGGTTCTTGATCACTCCACTTCTGGGATGGACTTATAATGTATTTCAGCCATCGTATGACCCCTCTAACCTCACACATTAGGGGGCATCAATTATAGCTGATTTTACCACACATGGTGAATCACACCTTTATGGCCTTTCCTATCCCTCTGTAGACTTTTTAGACCCCATGGACCATTTTTGTACCTTTGATGTTTCCAATATCATCCTGAAAAACATGCATTATTTTCCATATGCAACTTTTAATCCCTTTCTCGCGTATATATGCGGATTTGACCCTTAAACCCACGTACATCGGGATGTGTGCAAAAGGCCAAATGATTTTGGAGTTTTCCTTTAGGTGGATCCAACTCACTTGTCTCTTGGCCTTCCATATGCCTTGATATTGCTTGGATTTGACCTTCCATTACCCCATTGAAGAGCTATATAAGGAACCCTTTGGATACATTCAAAGGGGGAGGAATTGAAGAGCAAGAAAACTATAGTCCATTGTTGGCAGAGCTTATACTTGAGTCTGCATCCCTTTGTCCCTTGGAGCACTTTTGTGTTCTTCCCAAGCTTTCCTTTTGGTTGTGATCTTGATATCGATAGATGGAGGATTGAAGTGGTGGAGGCCCAAGTGGGGGACTCAGTTTCTCTGATTCACAGATGTGCCGATAGAGGTTGTCACTATTGTAATCTTTGTTTTATATTAATAGAAATATCTTTTCCTGTCCAATAATGTGTATTTAAATGGGTATTTGATCCATGGATTCTTTTAAATGCTTATATGTTATTGATTATATATGCTAGAGTAGGTCTAACAAAATTATATATAGCATGCTTGTCTTGTTTGCTGAGTGTTGAGGAAGCAATTTATCAATACAAGTTGGAGTTGGAAATATCAATGGGGATCTACATCAACTGTTCGGAATAAGGTATGAATCGAGATCCTTTAGTGTTAGATATTTGGTTTCTCTTGCATATAGGAAAGGATTGATTTCAGGAGTCAAGTTGTCTGGTGTGGCACCCCAAGCCATAGGAATTTCTCTTTGTAACATTAGCAACATCCCATAAGATTTTACATGATGCTTATTTATGACCCACTATCTTCAAATATTGTGTGGAACCTGTAAAGCATTGTCATTCTTGTCATCTCTATACTGGAAATATGTGGTCACATCCCTCTCTTTTGTTCCCTACCATTGCAGTAGGGACCTTCACCAAGTGAGGGGTAGATTACATGATGTGTAATTAAGTTTCTGTTGGGGGCCACAAATACATTATTATCGATGTAGACTACTTCACAAAGTGGCCAGAGACAATGTCTAACTTTAAGGTCAATGTAAAAACCACAACTTACTTTGTGTTCAACCAAATCATTGCTCAGTTTGGTATACAAAAGCAGATTGTCACTGATCATCGAAGTCATTTTCAGAACAACATGATGACTGAGTTGACCACCATGATAGGATTTAGGAAAGATAATTCATCTTCTTTTTTCCCTCAGGAGAATGGATAAGTAGAGGCAGTAAATAATACCTTCAAGACCATTCTGAAGTGCACTATCAATGCGAGTAGGTCAAATTGGAATATCATGCTATACCCTGCACTTTTGACATACTGGAATAATGTTAAGACTGCTATTTTTTTCTCATTGTTCTAGCTCATTTACGGGGTGGAAGCAGTCACACCGGTTGAGTGCAAGATTCCATCCCTAAATATTTCTATTCATGTGCTTCCCGACACTACGGATATGGAAGAATGTTTTCTTCACCTAGAGAATCCGGATGAACAATGCAGAGATGTGTTGACTGCAAATGAGTCTCATAAGAATTAGGTCAAAAGGCAATACGATAAAATCGTTAAACTGCAAGATTTCTCCGAGAGAGAACTTGTTTTGCTCTGGATCAAGACAAGGATCCCTTGGGGCAGGAAAATTTAAGTCAATGTAGTTAGGGCCCTATGTTGTGTCGAAAATTTTGAAAAAAGGATCTTATGAATTAATCGATTACAATGGAAACAATTTTCCTGAGCCTAGGAATGGACTCTACCAGAAGAATTATTACGCTTAGGAATGATACTTTTTCTTGTATTATTATTGTATTTATTTTTATGTACAATATGTCATTAGATGGTTAGTGTTTTTTATACAGTCTGTTGGTTTTTTTAGATGTCATCTGAGTGGTTCATAGTTTTTGCTGATGGCACTAGCCACCACACTTGTAATCTGGATTCAACAGCCTAGGTTATCTATACACCTTTAGGACAACTGGTTGACTCTGGTGGCACCTACTTAGGTCATGCAATTAATAATGTGGCTTAATATAGTGCAGTCATAGAGTTGTTATGGGATTCTACATGACATGGCATTACCCTTATGGAGGTCAGACTTGACTCATAGCTCATGTTTTCCCAACTCAATGGTGATTATCAAGTGTGAAACCCTAACATACTACACCGGTTTTATGTGTAAGATTACTTGAAAGAAATTTTGAATACATTGCATACATTCACATTTCAAGAAATCAAAATAGAATTACCNTATGTATGTATGTATGTATGTATGTATGTATGTATGTATGTATGTATGTATGTATGTATGTATGTATGTATGTATGTATGTATGTATGTATGTATGTACGTGTGTGTGTGTGTGTGTGTGTGTGTGTATAAATATGTCCATAGATATAGCAATTTTGATCTGAAGATACTGTCATAAGTGTATCAATATACAAAAAATAGGATCATAGTCTGTAATATTCCTAAGTACAGGCCTGATCCTCAGCCTCCTTGGTTGTGGCTTCCTCTACAACCTCCATGTAATATAGTACGACGCTGGCCACCCTTTTGAGAAGGCGCAGCCAGACGGAAGAAACCCCAACCAAATACTCCTTCATGCTCATTATGATCCAATCTATCTTGAGTGTAGGGACATCCTGGGTAAGCCTGTCCATATTCCCCTCAATAAAACATAGCAAAACATCATCCCCACCAACCTCCAAGGGCCACACAAACATTCTAAGATGGCCATCGGGGAAGACAGGCCCAACATCTTCATATAAACATAAAAGAAGGCCAAACTTGTATACATATGTATATATAATTTTATGAATAAAAACTCATAAAAATAAAATAACTAAAAAGATAAAAAGACATACCTATCTCCCCCCATGCTCCTCTAGGAGGGAGGATGAGTACTAGATCTCCATGGAAATCTATTCCACAGTAAGGGAACTGCTCCAGAGAAAAAACTTGTTTACTCCACCATGAGTAGAAGTCATCATCATAACCATTTTGGACTACACCACCACCACCATGTCATAGGAAAATGTCTCCCCACAGCATGAGTCGAGGTTCACAGGCTAGGAAAGGAGGCAAGGTCACTGCAGGACTAAGGGAAGGAACCCTCTCGAAGAAAAATGACACTATAATACTTGCATAACCAAAGTTTTTCCTTCGACGCTTCTTGTAATCAGACAATTGTTTCTTCATTATTGGGAGCAATCACAAGCACCAGTTAAAAAAGAAACCCCATATGCACTCTATTGCTATCTGCATATGAGTATCTATTGCTTGATGCAACGCAGATGACCCTGCTACTCTGGTGACCGTGCTTACCATGACCTTCAATGGAAAGCTTGAAATTTGTGAAATTGGGACTTGTGTCCGCAATTTTTGCGTACCAAGAAAATAGTAGGTGTTGACATAGTCTTGCACACTTAGAGGGTCATCACCCCAGCCAGTTCCCTCCAAGTTCACAATTGTACCCATGCGAGATAGACTTGTGATAAAGTAGATGTCATCTATTGTCAATTTCAATGTTTCCCCTTAGATGTTGAAGAGCCCAAGCTCGTGATCCCAATAACTTACCAAAGTTTCCAAAATGCGGAGTTGGGAACACATATTCGAGGTAAAATATAACTTTAACAAGCCACTTATTTGTAAATATTGTAAAGTGGGGTAATCCTGCATGGAATCTTGATCCATGTACTCATGCTTGCACTCTCTCCACTCCAGAACCATGGTGGCCTACCAAAGAAACATGCCTTTCATTAGAGTCCATCACAAAATGCATTTCGTTATTCATTTTTGAAAACAAATAGAGCTCACATAGTATTCCTTACTATTCTTTTTTCACAATGCAAAGCACATGCAGGTTGCAATGTAGGAAACCCATGAATAAAAATCACACTCATGAGTCTAAAGAAGGGTACCATGAATACCCGAGATTATTTTAGGGAAATCATAAAACCACTGAATTTTGCATCAAAAACCAAAAATGGTCTTGATGAAATGAAAGAATGGGAAGATACCACTAACCTGCAACTTGCGGTTCTGAATTTGGTCCACGGGATTGTTTGCTATGATCAATTGAAATTTGAAGGTAAAATTGCCAAATATAGTTGAAATTCCAAATGGCATGTTTATACCTCATACACATCATTGTTCCTCCATGGATATGGCCTCCTTTACATGGGTTACCCTGGTTTAGAACATTATATTGTCTTTTGGTACCCATGCCGCAGTTGTGGTAGGTTTGCGGGAGCCTTTAGTTGTTTTTAATGACAAAATGAGCCTCATTTTGCATATTTTTACAAACTATACCCAATTATAAGGATCCTTTCCCTTATGGAGTTTTCTTTAGGCCCTGGTCTGACTCCTCAAAACAGACTAGACAACCGAGTAAACTTGTTCATTCAGACTCGTTAAAAATAATTGAACAATCATCTACATTGGTGGTAAGTTATCTCTTTCTATGACCATGTAGATTATTTATGCGAAAGGAATACTCTCTTTTCTATGGAATTAAGAAGAGTATATTTAGGGAAAAAATTATCTATTTTTTAGACCTGAGGGACTAAATTTACGAAAAAGGAACACCCGATATGAGCTTAGTTTTCTCTTTTTCGTGCTCTGGACCCAAACAAAAGGTTTTATTTTTCCCAAAAATGTATCTTATTTGAAAAAATACCAGAATGTTCTAGGAATATTTCGTATTTTGGGCATACCTTTTCACTCGTAAATCAGAATTGGGAGGACTTTGTACCATTGGAAAGGTATTGAATTTCTCTACAACTTTTCTATTTTTAGTTTTTCCTAATTCCTTACCATTTGTATAGGGACGGAGTTTTAGTAAAAAATAATATTTTAAAAGATTCTTTTTAAAAGAATATTTTAAACAGAAAAAAGTTGTAGAGAATTTCAAGACGTTTCCAATGGTCCAAAGTCTGCCCAATTTCGAGTTATGAGCGAAAAGTTATGGCCAAAATACGAAAGATTCTAGGAATCTTTTTTCTTTTTGTTAAATATGGTACATTATAGAAGAGGGTAGAATGTTATGAAAATGAAAAAGATTCTTAGTATACTTTATGTCTTTGTCATGCTTGCAAAACATAAATAATAAAGCATTGCATTTACTATTGTAATCCCCATTTTTTGTAATCAAATGGATCTTTCTGAGTGATCTTGCCTTCCTTCACACTCGTTAAACTCAGGCTATATGTTGCTTTTAAAGGTGTTTCAGTATGGTGATAGTTTACACTTTTTTCAGACCTTGTCGACTAAGTATGAAAAAATTTATACCTTAGTCCTTCGGGAGCTAAGAGAGTTCTTTTGTGGATTTATTTATACTTTTCTGGCCTTGGGAAACTAAATTGGATGAAAGAGAACCCCCCTGGAGACTTCTTTGGATTTTTCAAACTCTCAAAATTATGAAAAAACCAATGAGAATCTTCTAGTTCAGGCTCGTAAAATCCATGAATCAGTGACATATCAAGCATTATTCTCTCTCCTCTTCAAGCTTGTAAAAAATGAAGAGAGACTCGAGTTGGCTTTCTTGGACTTGTTAAAACTTAACAAGAAAGGTAAGGAAGAATTTCACTCTTTGGGTTGTAAATAGTGGCAGCATGTCATCCTTGAACAAATCACTCTCTGAACTTTCAGATAGCCATGTCTCAGTTTTCAACTTCCAACTTAGTTATTACTTCAATTTTTAGTCATCCACTTGTCCTTTATACATGGAGAATTTGATCATGTCTCCTACATGACAAATAAGTCTAGTTGTCATATCTGAAAGTATAAAGTTGCCTTGGTTAATCTCTGTGTCGTGCTTACTTTTCAAGGATTTGTATCTCTATCTGATCATCATGATTCCCATCATTATCATCTCTGAGATTTCCTTGTGTTTATCTTCCATCATCCAATTTCCTAGTTACTCTTGTGATCAGTTCAAGGAATCATTGCCTTCCTCCTCACATCACAATTTTTCATCAGCATTTCCTGAAGACAAAGACCTAGAGTTTTGAAGATAGTACCTTAGGATTCACTACTCATATTGGTGAATTCCCTTGCTTTAGTTGTGAGCATGACTCATTCATTGACATTCTGTTGAGTTCCTTCCATGTTCGGCTTCAACTCATTTATTCAGATGGTAGGAGTTGTACTGGTTACTATAGATTTGGATGAAGAACTTAGGTTCATACCTCTATAACCTAAATTGTGCAATATTGTGTTATGTTCAACAAAACTACTTTCAGATATTGAATACTCATCATTGTATATTGTGTCTTTGATCCATCATGGTAATACATACATGGCCTTGTTTCCCGTATCATATGATGCAATCCATTATTGTAAAGGAGATATTTTTCTACTTTATTGAACATGGCATCCTCATAAATGATTTTGTACATAACTTTGATCTGTCTGTTTCAGTTACCTCTCTACAGCCTTGGTAACTAAGTTCACCAAGAATAAAGTTTGTAATGTATTTCAGCCATCACTTCCCTGTGACCTCACACATCAGGGAGCATCTGTTATCCTGTGAAATGACACTTCCATGTCTGAGTACTGAGACTCAATGTGTCGGTACACAAAAGGAAAAAATGAATGGAAGTGGCCAAAACCTTGTAGATGTGCATGGGCCTTCATACATCATCATATTTCTAGCCTTTCCTACCTTTTATAAGAATATTTAGGTGCATTCATGACTATTTCCATTGAAACCCACATTCCATTCATGCTTAGCTACATATACAACCCGCGAATACATGATCACACTTTTCATTCATGGGATACTCTTATAAAAGTCACGAGTGCCCTAATCCAAAATTAAAAAATAAAAACAAGTTCAGTCAAGGATAATTGGGCTTTTAATTATAACATTCCAAAATTCCTCAACCATCTCAACCTACATAACTCCTCTCATTCATCAGGTATAAATAGAGGGTAAGGGTTGAGGATAATATATATAAAAAATAGAGAAAAGTTATGCTGGTGGATTGCCTTTGGAGATCTTGGAGCAGAAAAACTTAATTCCTTCACTAGAAGAGGAGGACTTGTATAAGATGTTGGTTGTAATATTTCATCACTTGTTTATCAAGAAAGAGAGAATTTCTTCCAATTGGTGAACTTGTATTCTTATGTGTTATGATTTCTGAATTGTCTTGTTATCTCATTGCAAGCATATTATTTCATTAATATCTTATATAACATCTAAGATATTTCAGAAAGGTCTATCTCTTTGCAGGTGTGAAGATCCATAGAAGCTGTTGGAGCATTTGGATTGAAGAAGAAAGCTAGGACCAACCTTCATAAACAAGGTAGACTTACTTTCTTCCCTATTTCTTTATCAAATTCTCAAATACCTGAATGTATGGAAGTTTAATTAGTATGTTGGTGACCCAAGACCCTAGGTTATAAGGTATGACTTTTTCCTGAACAACAAAGTGTATCAGACAGAAAGAGTGCTTCAGTTGGATGCTTCATTTTGGGGTCATCCATGATCTCATGGATAAGCAAGAAATGTCGAGTGTTTCTCTTAGCACTGCAGAAGCAAAATATATTGCAGCCTATTCCACTAGTTGTGAAGAAATATGGCTTCAGAAGTTGTTATCATGTTTATTCGATATGGAGATGGATTCCACTATGATTCTATGTGATAACTAAAGTTGCATGAATATTAAAAGGAACCACATGTTCCATTATAATATGACACACATATAAATCCAGTATTTCCACATTCATGATATGTTGCAAAAGGGAGCTATACATATCCAATATTTGAGCCCAAATGAGAAGGTTGCATATGTATTGACTAAGAATCTATGTTGTGATACCCCCATGACATTATATATTTTTATTTTTTTGAGATTTATTTATGTAAAGAGTTATTAAAAAAAACTTAATGTCACGTTTGCACAAACAAACTATTTTATATATATATATAAATAAAAGAAAAGGGCACTTGGAGAGTTCAACTACATGAGGGGACACCACCATGGCACTAGAGAACATGTGTAAGCATGCTAGAGAGATATTTTTGAATCAAATCCAATCTAAAACAATAGGATCTTAACTCAATGAATCTTTAACATATCATGTTTGTTCATGGCATATGAAACAATACCCCTAATTTCAGTAAATTTTGGAACATACGTCCAAAAATCATTTTTTTTAACCCCCTCCCATTATGCCTTCCCAATTAAAAAAAAAAACCTATTTTCACTATATATTGTATGTATCCATTTTTTCATTTACATTTTTTATAACCCTTTATAGTTCTACCTAGTATATTAACATGATACCCCTCTTATGAGCCCACATGCATTCTACAATGCACCTTTGTTCTTTCGATGTATATTGTGGATGAACATTACTTCACCCACAATGATCAACATCACATAGACCACATTCCTTTCATAATAACTAAATATGCATTCTTTCAGAGGTATGCAAAGTCTAAACATCAACTCCAAGGTCTCATGGATCCATGGCTACATGGCTACGTTGAGTAAGAGTGTAGCAAGTACGCAACATGATCCCCAAAAATGGGGGATGAAAGTACAAGTATAGCCTAATACCACATATAAATAAATTTATAAAGTAATATAGACATGCATTGCATAAAGGGGAATTTCATGTTTTATATAAGACTCTAAAGTTTTAACTTCAAACTTTAAAATTCAAAAAATAAAATAGTAGTAGTTGTCAATTACAATTTACTATTTATTACAATTACTAATATTACAGATTAGCATTTAACAATACATAAAAGTCCATAGAAAAATCTAAATTTGTATAAAAATATCATTCTCAAACTTTTAATCACTCCAATACAATATGAATATGGGTTAAAAATACATAGACTTACCAAATGTCAAGATAGGAATGAAAAGTTGCAAAATCACTTCCTTTGATTTGCTTATTGGTGATGAAATCTATCCCCACATAGAATCCTTGATTGATCTCAGTTTTGAATTCTCCATAAAATCCTTCCAAACTAGCCTCCAGAAGATGAAGATGGTTTCCATCAATGTATTTCACATGGCTAGTCATCTCCTCAATCCATCCTTGTTTGATCATCACAACCAAATAACTGCCATGTTTACTCATAATGCTCACACACAATCATTACCAAAATAATTAAGTACTAGAAAGAATAATTATAAATAGAACCCTAACAAACTATCAATATACAAGATTTGATAACTATGTTTTTCAACAATAGAAAGAAGACCTTAAACACAACATCCTTGTTTGAATATCTGGTTACAATTGTTTTCTATTTCCCAGTTCTAATTCAAAGACAAAAGTTGGTAGCTGACCTGAATGGTCCTCCCAAAAGGATCACTTTGACAATGAGGCTCTTTCTTGATCTCCCATGCAATGATCTTGGGGTCATCCCTATCAGCTATTCCAGTGAAGATGTTCACTCTAGTCAATAAATTCAGCAAGAAAATGCATTTCCCAATGCATATTTGAATAGCTTTTGTATGTACGTGTATTGCATGAAAATTGGTTTATGTATGTCTATATACATAATGAAAGAAACTTAAGCATATAATGAAACAGAAACATACATTTTTAGAGTTAGTTACTTAACATGGTTCTTATAGTATCCTTTTACAGTGGGATTGGTGAAGAAATCATCAACAGAGTTGAGATTCTGTCTAGCATTGCGAGCCCATTGTACATATTGATCCTTTCCTCCAAATTTCTCATAATTATTTGCTAGGCCAAGTATGAGTATGATACCATACTTGTGGGATTCAAAGACCACAAAGTCGAGATCATGAACCAAACCAACCCCAAAAATCAGAAGAAAAACAAACGTGAGTATAGGAAAACACATTTATAAATGTGAGTATGTATTTTTGAAATAGGCCCTCCTACCTCCTCATATTCTCATACATATCTCCATATATTTATATGTACATATAGATATGAGCATATTTTTCTATATATACAAATATACGAGACTAATTTCGAGACTAATTTCATAAATATATAGATATATATGAATATTTTTATATGTACTGTTTTATATGCCATATCCAGATGTATCATGTCCAAAAAGAAATCTAAAAACCAGAATACATATTCTCATCCATATCCTATTTGTGTTCTGGTAACTCTAGCTCAAAACCTACATACGTTCCATATGGTAAACAAGTAATATCTGACGTAAAAAGGAAAATAACACTAATTCATAGATCAAGGACATGAGAATTAGATGTGTCATTAAAGGCAAAGAGAAAATTATATAGTAATCTTCCTATACTTTTCAAGAAAACCAAACAAGGATAAAAAGGAAATCCAAATAACAAAAACCGTAAAAACTAAGCATGGAATATGCCATGTACATGTCCCCAAAGTACTTAATGTTGAATTTTAAGGGTTAGAGGAGTCTTTAATTTAAGTATTAAAATTTAATACATGGACATATAAAATCATATTCAGAACAAGACTTATCTAATAAAATTTTAACTGTAATAAAAAAACATAATTTTCATCTCGTTCAACTTAACCCTTTGTTAGTCACTGCATTAAGGTTGGTCCTCGAGAATCACCAAATTCTATGTACAATAACAACAAGATAAAATAATGTACAATAGATATTAACAGTAGAGAATCATAACCAGTGTTTGAATAAACTATATACTCAGATATTTAATATTTGATCTTGTCACCGAAGGGACAAGTCAATCTAGAAAAACAATTTATGTACCTTGAGAGAGAGCTTGAGAGGGTTAAATAAGAAGCATACTTTCCCAGACTTCTTAGTAAAAAATCACAGTCATACCCAGTACATTCATGCTTATAAAGGAAACAAAATCATGTTGGAAAGGATGCAGACACATAGTGCAGAGACACGAGAATATTTTGCATAGTCATGCTTGAAAAACCACAATCCACCCATAAAGTGAAACTAACTATCATGCTGGGGAAGACCACATAGTCAACACAATAAAATAGGCTCATGGTAATGTTGGGGAAGGACCAATAGTACACCCAAGAAAAAATATCATGGTCATGCTGGAGAAGGACCCACAATCCATCAAGAAAATAGATCACAGTCACGCTGGGAAAGGACCCACAGTCCACTCAAGAAAATAGATCATGGTATTGTTGGTGAAGGACCCACAATTAACCAAGAAAGTGCCAAGAAATAAATCACATTCATGCTAGTGAAGGAACCACAGTCCACCAAGAAACATGCTCAATGTTACACGTGGAAGAACCCACAATCCACCCAAGAAACAGGACATGCTGACGCTGGGGAAGGACCCATAATCGAACAAACTCACAGTCACACCGGTGCAAAGTGACCAAATGGAAGGAGCAATAAGAAAATCCCAGTCACATGAGGAAAGTAAACCATGCAGGTGGTGCAACAAGATATCACATGGAGTAACAAAAAAGATCACACAAAGGGGGAGAGCTCAGTCATGTTGGAACAGCAGGCCACAAAATGGATCCATCTCTCATGTTAAATTAAAAATTTAATTTATAATCTAGGTACTCCTCAAGATAGGGTATAAAAATATAAATAAACATAAACTTTGGACCAAGTAAGATAAAAAATCATGAGTCAACCAAGGGGGGGAAAACAAAACAAACCACAAACCCACAATCTCAAGGTGAACTATATAAGGTGGAAACGCAACTCCTTTATAGGACAAATAAGACCAGTAATATTTTCTCTCTCTTAGGGTGCATTGTTTTATATATTTTGTTCATCACTATATAAGAGTCATTATTTATAGGAAATTAGAAACAAGTAAAACAACTTATACAAGGAAGATAAATGAAATTGATAAAAATTAGTTAGCTTGGAAACTGCAAATACAATTAAAATCCATAAATAGGCATCAATGCAACTCTAAGTTTTGGAAAATGCCAACCATATTTTGATATTTAAACTTAACATCATATATTTGATAAGAAAAATGACTTAAACCATGACAAATCATATCAAACAGACATAATCCATGACAACGATTACAAAACAATACTAGAAACAAAATAATATCGTTGCAACTAGACAATGTAAGTTTAAAGCATAATTTTCATCTCTTTCAACTTTAAGACTCCCTAAGGTCCATGTGTTAATGCAGAAAATCATACAAAGACAATAAATAACAAAAGTTGTAAATCTAACTCAAAGTACAAAGAAAACAAATAAGATAACCCACTAGGAGAGTTGAAACCTTTTGTATACTCAACATTATTTATTTAGATTAGGTCTTGTCTATTAAGAGACACCAACGGTAGTAAATCTAACTCAAAGTACAAACAAAGGAAATAAAATAACCCACTAGGAGAGTTGAAACCTTCCGTATACTCAACGATATTTTTTTATATCAAATATTTTATATTAAGAGACAAGTCACTATAGGAACAAAGGACATACCTGAGAAAGAGAATAAATTATATTATTGTATGTTATTCAACTATAGTAGCAGTCAAGGCAACCCAATCGACAACCAAGGAAACCCCAATTACTAGAGCAACAGACCAAGAAACATCAATCCATAAAACATCAGGTAATGATGGCATTCCACATAAACTGGAGCTTAGCTTTTATCCCATACAAATACCATGTCTTTCTTACATCTTACCACACTCAAACAATCCAGCAAACATATTAGTCTACACAAGTCTAAACGCATAATTTTCATCTATTTCAACTTTAACACTCCCGAAGGTCCACATTCGGGAGTGTAAAAGTTGAAAGAGATGAATATTTTGCTTTAAACTTATCATGTCTCACTCTTGTCTAGTTATAGCTGAAAAGCATACAAAGACAATAAATAACATCAATAGTAAATCTAACTCAAAGTACAAAGAAAACAAATATGATAACCCACTAGGATAGTTGAAACCTTCCTTATAATCAGCTATATTTTTTTAGAGCAAATCTTGTCTATTAAGAGACAAGTCATTACAAGAACAAAGGGAATACCTGAGAGAGAGAATACATTCAATTACCATAGGTTATTCAACTATAGTAGTAGTCAAGGTAACCCAGTTGAAAAACAAGGAAACCCAAATCACTAGAGCAACATACCAAAAAACAACAGTACATAAATGATCAAGTAATGATGACATTCCAGAAATAATCCAGAGCTCAGTTTGTATTCCATACAAATCCCTATCTTTTTTGAGCAAGCTGTGAGTTGACTAGGGCTACTAAAAAAAACCATAACCCTGTTTGTGTCATGTTTGAGTGGACTAATATCTATGTTTCATTGTTTGAATGTTTGGGTATGCTTGAAGTGAACTGTAAGAAAACCCCAATTAGTGGGGTAGCAGACCTAGAAACAACAACCCATAAAATATCAAGTAATGTTGAAATTCCACACACAAATTAGAGCTCAGTTTGTAGCTCATACAAATCCCATGTATTTCTTACAACTTAGCACACTCAAACAATGCAACAAAGATATTAGTCCACTCAAGTATGAAACCATGAGGGTGTCGCTAATAGACCAATACCATATCACATCTGTTCATATTGAGGTCTTAATAATTATAAATAAAAAAAATTATATTGGGATCATATTTAGAGTTGATGGGTTTATTCATGGTATATTTTATGGGTTAAAAAAATATGTAATATTTAATGGGTTTATAAATGAGGGGGGGGGACAAGCAACAAGAGCGGGGTGTGGAGAAATAGTGCAAGCGAGGGAGCATTGGGGTTTGGTTTTCAAGACTACCCACAGACTACCAATACTGCCTTGGCCGAGACTACCCACAGACTACCTCTTTCCCTGAAAAGGCCCATAGAGTGGATGGATAGATGAGTCCTTGGCTGATTACAATCTCAATAGATTGAAACCTAGTTGGTGATATTTAGGATACCTTTTAAGAAATATTAGCTGCATTGACTATGGGAAGCACCAAATACTGTAGTTTACCATGTTCTAGGAAATGATAGTCCATAAAATATCAGGTAATGATGAGATTCCATACACAAACCAAATCTCAATTTGTAGACAATACAAATACAATGGATTTCTTGAGTAGGCTGTGAGTTGTTTGGGGATTCTAGATGAAACCATAACCCTGTTTGAGTGGAATAATATATCTATTTCACTATTTGGGTGTTTGGGTTTGCTTGAAGTGAACCCTAAGGAAACACCAATTACTAGAGCAACAGGCCCAGAAACAACCATCCATAAAATATCATGTAATAATGAGATTCCACACAAAAAACAGAGCTTAGTTTGTGGCCCATACAAAGCCAATGTATTTAATACAACTTAGCACACTCAAGCAGTGCAAAAAATATATTAGTCCACTCAATTCTGAACCATGACCTTCGAAGTTGGGATGTGACCTTCTTGGTTCTTCCTGAAATGAATAGTGACCTTCTTCGGTCTGCTTGCACTGAATCATGACCTTATTGGAGATGGTTGGACTAAACCATGACCTGTCTGAACTTGCTTGAGAAGGATATGAGTTGTTTGGGGATTCTATATGGTCACACCCAAAACAAAAATAAAAAAAGGGTTAAGGTACTGTTAGTGCTAGAAATGTTTCCTAGACTGTCATAAGAACAAACTAACACAATCTCAAACAGAAATAGAACAAAATTGGTTTTTAGGATTTTGGTTTAAGGTCTTGGTTTAAAAATTCATTAGCAAGGAGGTAATAGAAATTCACAAGATAATAAACAACTGGATGTTTCACAAGTTAGATAAACTGGGGATTAAACACATCCCAATAAGCCATAAACATTACACATGCTATACTAATTTCACCCACAAGCTACAAGCATTTACATGAATAAAAACTTTAAACAAGAAATGAAATTGTAGACTGAGTAATCAACCAGATCAGAAATGTAAAACCATGACAGGTAAAATGGCTTATCATTTTATATATAATAAATAACAGTCATCCACTTACATAAGAGTTATAAGTGCTAGCTTGAGATATCAAAGCTCCAAAAGCCTCTCCTTCAGTGAAAATTCCAACCCCCTAAAATGTATATTTGTCTTCATTTTATCATTACAAAGGTAAATTAGTTCCATAAGTACCTTATAGGTTGAAATTTGAAACAGTTACATCAATTATTTACATGATAACTCAAAATCTTTAAATACAATTAACCCAAAAATAGCAAATTAGATTTGGGGAAATTTGGCGAATTTCTGAAAACTTTGGGTCTCAAAGACGCCTTCATATATCTCGATTCGGGATAACTGTGCAAAAACTGAGAGAGGTTTTGTTAAATGGGTCTGTTATGAACAAAAAAATCTCTTGGTGTTTAAAATTTTCCCTTAAATTGATCGGAATACATGCTGAAAATTTGTGATTAAAACAAGAAATTATTAAATAATTCAAACCCTGAAAATAGGCCACAAAGATGAATTCGAATATCTCTTTTTTTTCTAGAATTCGTTTCCATCACCTTGTAATCTGCTCCCATTGATAATGACAAAAACAGGAAAAACAAAGCTGCTACAGGAATCTCCTCATGAAAATATTTTACAAAGGACTAAAAAATGAGGGTTAGATTCTAAATAAAAACTGGGAATAAACTTTTATTATAAGTTTTTGAAAGCTTAAAGATATACATATTAACTAATAAGCCCAAAAGACAAACCTTAAAACTAAAATAATGAAATAATTCAAGCATTAAATCCAACAAAAATTACTGATTGTCAAAAATTATTAAAATCAACATAAAATGTAAATCATTTTAAACAAATGGTTGAAAATTAGGACAAAAAGAATAGATAAACTAAGAACAAGATCTAGTTATAACATCTAGCTCTTGCTGCGGGATGAATTCCTCCTTATGAGGATTTAAGAACCTGTAGACCTTGTGCCTTATTCATTGGGTGATGGAGTCATTTACCAAATATCTACAACTTTCTCAAACTATGAAGACATATCTCTGAAATGACAAAATACTGTTACAAACCAACATACTGAAAAGAATCTACATGCTCATATAGCGAGCTTATTTTGCTATTTACTCCTACTTCTAATCATAGGAAACAACCCAATCAAGTGTAATCATACTTCCAGTGAAGCCAAGAAACCATTTGACTGAGAGTCATAATTCCATGCATGCTATTGTTTGAGAAGACCCACAAAAAGTGTGATAAATGCAATATAGAGTATGTAGGTAGCTGATACTTATTACTGGAAATAGGAAGTATGCCAAAAGATGGAGCATTAGAAACCTTTGAAAAATAAAACTCCATCATAGAAGCCATGGGATCATTAAACCCATGCAAAATTATTCTTTCATGTTGTTCAAAAAGAATGGACTGCAAATGGGTGTCCTCAATTCTCAATACTCCATGAGATAATGCAATAAGAGAAAAATATATAAAATCTTCAACTCTATTGAGCTCATCCTATTTTATATCTTCCACTAACCCAAGCTGATTGATTTCTGAAGAGTTCTGTTTAGCTAATGAGGACTGAAAGAATGGCTGTAGTATTTCTTTATATCCATAAAAAATTGACATTATTTCATAATGGTTTTGAGAAGAAAAGTTATCATATCGATGGATACTAGACAAATCTAATATTATGTTCAAAGTATCTACAGTCTGGCTGCTATCAATTTGAGAGTCAAAGCAATTCAGAATTTTTTCTTGTTCAATAAAACGTTTGGAATATAATTCACCTACAATCGGTTTCCGTTGATCATGAAATTTTTTATTTAAAACTTCAATGTCTTCATTATATTCATCATAAAGTGAAGCATTCTCTTCCTCTCCATTTCTGGTATTTTTAAACTTTGGCTCAAGAATGGAAACCAAGGGATCTTCAAACTGCTTCTTGACCTTTAAATAAAACCCTTGACCAAAACTTTAACAAATAAAATTCTGAAAGTGAACATAAGTCAAGAATGGCAGCCTATTTCTTATATCAATAGTAAGAGGTTGAAGAGCAGCAACTTCTTCTTCATAATCTCATAGCAGGAGCTAGGAAATTTCTACTATAATCCATTGAAAGTATATTATCATCTAAAATGTCAGCAAATTGATATGAAGAATCAACACAAGCTTCATTTATATCCTTGTTCATATGAAAATCTGAAAATGATTAAGAAAACTGTCTTAAATTTGAATGATACCTATGTTCTTCTATCTGTTCATAAGCTTGTATATCTTCAACATGAGCTTGATCTCGGAGCATTTTGCAAGCTTGTATGTTCTCCTCCACTCCTTTTGCATCCTCAAACAATTGTCTTAAAGATGATGATTTCCTTTCTAATAGGAAAAAGAGAAGATCTAAATCTTGAGCCATAACATAATATAGCATAGCAAGTTTTTCCAAAGGTCTAATCTCCGTAGGCATACTGATATAAAAAAATTGAAACCTCCAATTAAATTTAGTAATTGGCTCATATTTCTCCCTTTTCAAACTATAAAATTTGGAGAGAAATTGATCATAATATTTATTCTTACGGCAATATTTCAAAAAGACATCATGTAACTCTTCCCACAATCCAATTGAATCAACTTTTAAATTTCAGAACCAAAACCAAGCATCTCTAGCAAAGGATTTCGAAAATACCCTCATGACAACATCCTCATGCATGATTTCAAAATTATCAATCAAATTATGAAAATATCCTAAATGCTTCTTTGTTGTAATATGGTCTTTTCCAATAAAATGGGGAAGATATTCAACAAAGTAGGAAGGGTAAGGATGTAAGAGAGATGGCAGCTTAAGAGGTTTAAACATCTTCTGTCTGAGTCTAGAATGAAAATATGTGAGTTGAAAATGAGGCTCAACAAACTATTCGCAAGTTTCAACAGCGATGGTAGAAGGTAATGGATAAGATTTATTCTCTACAAGATGACCATAATAATCATGTTCAAGAGATATGGGTATATGTGTATCATGTTGCAGATGTATTTCAAATGAAGGAATAGAATCAACATTAATAAAAGAAGAATGCAGACTTTCTTCTTCCAAAGAAGGATATGTACCTGAAGGTTTATGATGATCGGAATAGACAAAAAAAAAAAATTTTTTTTTGACATGCAATGGGAAAGACATGAAGGAATTGATGAATAAGAACAAAACCTCATGGAAGAAAGTAACAAGTTGATACCTAGTATTTCTGTTTGGATTCTTCATTTTTTTGTCAACAAAATTCTCCTTGCACTAGAATATTTAATCGTGGAGTCGCCAGGCAGATGATTGCAGTCTATCTCCATGTCCTTCTCTTGTCTGCCTTCAAGAGTCATATCTGTGTCATTGTGATTCTTCCCGAGGAAGATAATCTTCATTTTTGTCCTCGGCAATGACACCAAATATGTTAGTGCTAGAAATTGTTCCTAGACTACCACACGAACAAGCTAACACAATTTGAAACATAAATATAATAAAATTGGTTTTTAGGGTTTTGGTTTAAAGCTTCATCAGCAAGGAGGTAATAAACATTCACAAGCTAATATATAACTGAATCATGCACAAGTTAGATAAACTGAGGATTAAACAAATCCCAATAATCCATAAACATTACACATGAAATACTAATTTCACCCACACTCTACAAGCATTTACATGAATAAAACCTTTAAACAGGAAATGAAATTGTAGACTGAGTAATCAACCAGATCAGAAATGAAAAAGTATGACATGTAAAAGGGCTTATAAATTTATATATAATCAATAATAATCATCCACTTACATAAGAGTTATAAGTGCTAGCTTGAGATATCAAAGCTCCAAAAGCCTCTCCTTGAGTGAAAATTCCAACCCCCTAAACTGTATGTTTGTCTTCATTTTATCATTACAAAGGTAAAGTAGTTCCATAACTACCTTCTAGGTCAAAATTTGAAATAGTTACATCAATTAGTTACATGATAACGTAAAATGTTTAAAGACAATGAACACAAAAATAACAAATCAGATTTGGGGAAATTTGGTGAATTTCTGAAAATTTGGGTCTCAAAGACGTTTTCATATATCTTGATCCTGGACACCTATGCAAAAAATGAGAGAGGTTTTAAATGAGTCTATTATGAAAGAAAAAATCTCTTGGTTTTTAAAAATTTCCCTTCAATTGATCAGAATACGTGCTGGACATTTGTGACTAAAGCAGGAAATTATTAAATAATTCAAACCCTGAAAACAGGCCACAAAGATGAATTCGAATCTCTCAAACAATAACATTTGTTGCAAAACTGAGAGAGGTGTTTGTGAATGAGTCTATTTTGGACAAAATCCTCTTTTTGTTTTCCATAATTCATTGCCATCACCTCGTAATCGACTCCCAAAGATAATGATAAAAACAGGAAAAACAAAGTTGCTACAGGAATCTCCTCATGAAAATATTTCACAAAGGACTCAAAAATGAGGATTTGATTATAAAGAAAAACTTGGAATAAAATTTTATTATAAGTTTTTGAAAACTTACAGATATACATATTAACTAATAATCCCAAAAGACAAACTTNAAATAATTCAACCATTAAAAGCATTAAATCCAACAAAAATTACTGATTGTCAAAAATTCTTAAAATCAACATAAAATGTAAAATCATTTTAAACCAATGTTTGAAAATTAGGACAAAAGGAACAAATAAACTAAGAATAATATCTAGTTATAATAGGTACCACATCATGATGGGGTGCTAGCATAAGGACCAATCAATGGTCAACATAAGATCAAGAGTCAACAAGAGGGGTCATGACAAAGTGGGAAAACAACCCCTACACCAACAAGACCAAGGTGTGTCAATCAAGGTGGGAGAATAACCATTTTACCCATAATACCAAGGTGTACTATCAAGGTGGGGACACAACACTTTTAGCCAAAAGACGAAGGTGTCAAACTATTATATTCTCTCTCAAGGTATATAGTGGGTATATAGTCCATAAGCGTTCCATACCACAACAGTACGTTTTATCATCACCATATAAGGAAGGTCCATACCACAATAGTGAGTTTTATAAAAAGATATTTCCACATGCTAGCCGTCTTTCAAATAAACAACAATCACAATTTCCTAATGAGTTAATATGCACTCCACACAAACATGATGAAATAAAATACACTACCACTCGAAAATTTTAAGATCTGATACCATAAACAACTAATAGACTATCAATATTTAAACCTGAAAATTTCTCTAATTTATCAACTTTGTTGTCAACCGCTGAACTATTACCATCAACATTGTTATTCCATTGATATACAATGTCATTTGAATATACACACCCAATGTTCTTTACCTTCATAGCATCACACAGAGATTTCTTAGACAAGTTACCATCATTTCCACTTGTAGCAAGAGCTACACCCGAGGTAAAGCATGAACCAATAGGCTCAAAATGTGATTTTGTCAATGTTGTCTTATTTTTAATTTTCATGGCATAAAAATAATATTTTTTATTTGATGGCAATTCATTCTCCAATTCAAAAATTTCAAGATAAATCCATAATATCTGAATATACATTTTTTCCAATTCCTATACATCATGAGACTGAAAAAGAGATAACTTTGGTTTTAGTAATCATACAAAACTTGGACTGTTCTATGCAACTTCCATGAGATAATAACACATTGTCAACTAATAATATTTAAAAACATAATAAAAGCTATAAGGCATGCTAAATAATGAGAACATCAAAATTAAGTCTGAGTATCACAGCTTTAAGGAAATGACTAGATGAACCACACAACATCATGTGGCAGCAGGGATCAAACCTGTACCAGGAAGACTGTCATTTGTGTCTGGTCCATATCTATCAATAACCAGATTAGGATCAGTGATGATGGGCTCCCATCCATTGTTCCCATGATCACGCTCACGCGGATTCTTTGTCTCATAAATGGCTTAATGCAATGTTAGACATAAAATAATAAGTATCCAGTTGAACAGATTCAGAGAATCATAAACCAATTCCAAATCATTTGTTCTCAATCGAATACTTAAGAAGAAAAAAACATAATGGAAACAGATTTAAATAAATTTTACACATAGATATAAAGGAGATCACAAACTTAAAAACATTACCACAAGAATTTATGTCTAAAAAAAGAGTTCCCTTTTTCTATTCTCTGCAAAATTGTATTCAGAAAATATTGTCCATGAACCATCTGCTTCTTTTCTTTGGGATCCAACCCAAAACATCATAAAATGCAAATTATATAAAAAATGGCTTGTCGAGAAAATATTTAACAAACTTCTTGTAAATGAATGTTCTTTTAACTAAATCCCTAACTCCTAGGAATCTAGTAACTATTTTTTTTTTATAAAAAATAATTTTGTAGAAAATCCATGTGGTATGCCAAAGAAATATCTGAACTACTCCCTTGCATTGTGACATATGTTCATCATTAGTGTAGTCTATATTTTGTTTTCCCAAAATTTTCCACATCTTTTTATTGTTCATGATTCAGGAGGTCACAATCCACCATTTCTTTAATCACCACTTCTAAGTCCATGTATTGGGTGTAAGAAATAGGTGGTGGACTTCTTTGAGTGATCACAAACCATTCAAATATCTCAAAGTTGTCAATCAATGTCTCCATAATGAATTTTCCTATTAGTCCGTTTGTCAATTCTTCAAATTTGGAGTGGTCCATGCATTTATGCACTAGCAATCTATGATATTGTTCTTGAGAAAATAACTTGTCATTATCATCCCAAAATGGAGGAAGTCCTTCATCGAAGTGTGCTTTAAACATTTTGTTGAAATCCTTAACCTCCAGAAGCATCCGATTTGCTTTCTCTTGTACAAACTTGACCAAATTATGTTTATTAATAAACTTTCTAGCCCATAGAATGATGGCAATCCTATCCCTAATTCCCATCTCTTACATGTCTTCATATGTCAAAGTTTTTAAAAAATTAACAACATTTTGGGAAGTGTCCAGTGCATTTTTGTCTATATTTTCATTTACCAACTTACATCTTTGAAGAGATAAATCCACTATTAAATTCTTATCGTTCACAAAATTTAAATATTATCTAAACTTGGTGATTTATATGGTCAAAGTATCCCAAATAAGATGTTTAGATCCTTCCAGGGGTACTTTTCCTATAATCCTCTCATTCAATTCATTGATCTTCTTCTGAAGTTGTTTCTTTTCACCTAAAATTTTGTTTCTTTCTTCAATAATTTGAGCCAATTCCTTATTCATCTTGACATTACCTTCTTTCAACTCTGGGAATTATCCCTCTCTCAAATTTATAGTGACATGGAAACATATAATTCATCAGCCGAAGAATCGTTTACTTGGTCTTCATTCTAAATAAAGGGTTGACTCATCAACTCCTCCAACACTTCCCCTTCTTATTTTCAGTTGGCATTAAAAGATAAAATTTTGGGACACAAATCCATATCGTTCAATTTCCTAGGCCTCTTTATCCTTTTGTATCTTCAAAATTCCCCCCTTAAAGTCCATCAATTCCTGGTAAATTTTATCCTTCTCTTGCTACAACTTTGGCAACTCATATAATTAGACGTCCTGTGTACATGGAACTTTTATTTTTTTCGTAAGGACTTGGATAGTTTTTTCTTTTTCTTCTAGCAATTCTTTACTTTCTTGAACATTAGATGGTTCAGTCCCTAAAGTTATAAGGTCTGTCTATAATTTTTTAATTTGAAATGAATTGGCTTTGTTCTCCACTTTCTCCTGTCAGTTGGTTCTCAAAATTATCCTTAATCAACTGCATCTTTGTAATATTCAATGTGGCCTTTCGTAAATCAAAATTTAAAACATCACTGGTCTGTAGATGGAGCTAGATTTTATCAGGCACGCTGATTTTCTCCATATTGAACTCCTCGAATTCAGAAATTGTCTCATCATCTATCATAGAGAACTTAATGGTGTTATTCTCTAAATCACTAGTGAAAATTAGCGACAATTGTTGATCTGCAAACTTTCTCACCTATATCTAGAGTAAGATCTTGTGCTACATTTTTCATGAAAAGAATATTCTATTTTTTGTACATGATGTTGCTTTAAAATAAGACCTTTTTTTCATCACTTTCACTTTGCTCATCTTGCGTTGTCATTTCCCTTTCAGGCTATGTCTTTAGTCTTTTATTTGAGTTTTCATCATCGACGTCCATTATGTCGATTTTTGAAAGGGCCCTTTTATTTAACAAAGTATAGTTAGATGGTGTTTGTACAATTATAGCCAAGTCATTTCCTTTCTCTTCACTTGCCTCTATTATTTCTTCTTTGTCTCATTCACAATCCTCTTCAAATTAAGAAAAAATTAACTATTTTATCCATGCCTTCCATTGATTAATGTTTGAAGGCCTTGTTTTTATTTCGTTTCCTTGTTTGTGATAAGATTTTATTTGGATCATATTTTAGCCTCTCCATTTTATGGAATTCCATAGCCTCTAATAAATTTTCAGCAATATTCAACGCAACTTTTCTTTTGAAAATACAAGGGCTGATCTTGAAAAGCACCAAAGTCTTCTTATTTTGAACACAACCTCTTCCTGGTAAATTATAATAGAAAAATTCTAGAGTTACAAAGGAAGGTAATTTGTAAGGTGGTCCTATGTAACCATAAACACAAACACCAATGAATTCCTTATATAAAAACCAGTCTCCTGTATAACTTTCCACTAAGGGCTACAAAGTACTTTTCATTTCATCTAACACTTTGGGAAACTTTTCATCAAAAATTATTCTGTATACTTTCGCCAAGATTTTATTCACAAACTAAAGCATATTTATCTGCCTAGGTAACCTAGGTCAAAAAATTGTATTGATGAAATGCAACTTAGAGACATTTGATCATATGAACATGTTCAATAAGTATGGCTAATACCTTAAATGTATCATATGGGGAAAATACACTAGTTGAAAATGAATTGTGGTGGTTAATAATTCATCGAAACAAAAACAACATACTTGGTTTGTCTCTGGTTCTAGTAAATTCATCTTCAACAGAAAACCAATCATAACTTTAGTCACTGACTTGTCATCATCATATCCCAATATTTAAGTCAATATTTACAACACTAGTTGGACCTCTTCTCGATAAAGACGAACATCCATGGGAAAGGAAATACTCTCTACCACATGACCAGATTTTATAATTTCTGTCAAAAAGGAATTTTTAGTCTTAGAATTACATTCCCTATACACTTGGAGTAGGGTTTCAATATGTTTAGGAAAAATCTCAGGCAATTCAGAACCTCACGGATGACTTTTCCATTAACATGACAAAGGGTCATGGTAGTGTTTTTGTTCATAATTACTATCTCAGTGGGAGAATAATTATTTACATACCACTCTACAAATTTAGTGTAATATAGGGTTTGCTCGATAGAGAAATAATACATAAAAAATACACAAATTCAAAACATCTCTTCCTTGTGATTTAAAACTCCATAATTGTTCTTTGGGCTGAGAAATTCGACACATAGAGAGAATTGGGCCAAATACATTTCCATCTCTATTAGCTATAGCCTCCTCTTTTTTATCCAGGAACTTGTAGAGGGAAACTAAACTTGAATATTCTTCCATAAAACGAACTCAGTAAGAAATAACATGGATATAACGGGTTAGAACTACCTGGGAGGTGGTGAAAACACTGTGGTTGATCTTCGGGCAAAAACCCGAACTACAGACCTATGTTTTGTCAAAGTCTTCAAATTTTCCTCAATGCTGCGTTAAAATAAATCTTTTCACAATAACCAATGATATTTATATTAGGTAATGGGACTAGTTTGGGATGTCGGAGAAAGTGGTTTTTCCTTCACCATTTTCCCCAGCACATCTGAAGACATCACATCACCTTGCAAGTGGTTTATTATCCTTTATCACTTATATCCTTTATCTCCTATGCTACTCCATGCTCTGGATCACCTGTCAACCATTGATCTTATCCCAACCACATATTTTTTGTTCGATCATATCGTACCGATCCTTGACATCATATTTGGGTCCCATGACAACATTCATACACTGCATGTCAACCTTAACATTTATGCAAAATTGAAAACCGTAGATTTTATGCTCATTGAATTTATTTACCCATCATAACTACTAGTACCCTTTAGCTGAGTTCTAAGTTGGTAACTTGGTGGTTACGTTGGTTTTGGAAAATGATTCAGGAGTCATGCTCATTAAATCAGACACGTTATGTGGATGGATGACATCTTAAGTATATATTATTTGAACTCTCTAGGACAAATGACCACGTTAACTGAGTTATTATTACCCTTGTCTTCCCAGTGCTCACACAGGTCAAATTCCATGAATCTACCTCTCAACATGCGAATTCATCACTCTAAGTATTGGAAAATTGGATCATCCTAGTTTTGTTACTTCATTTGGGGAAAAAAGAAAAAGCATACTCATTTCCAATCCTAAAAGTCCTTGAACAACGAAGCGAAATAGGTTATGGTCGACTTTAAGAGTAATCCTTTTAATATATTTAGGCATTGTAATTTTTAAATTTATTTTAATATTGTAATTTTTTAAATATATTCAATAGATTAATATTATTGGTTTGTATAATAGTACATGTCTTCTCCCTATGCAAAAGCCTATCCAACTAGCAACACATTTGAGTATGTGAAAAAAGGATTCAACAAGATTGTGATTGGGAGCATCAAAAAGCTCAGTTCAATTGCCACAAGGATACAACACAAGAAGGGAGGGTGAATGGGTTTTATCTACAACCCTTCTCTTTGGCCATGCAATGATTCTTTATGCATTTGTCCAAGGATTTTTGTATAGAGTCATTTTTTTAAAAATATTTTTTATTATTTGAAAATGTTTGAAGGTGTATTTTATTTCAATGTTTTAAGTATACATCAATTTAAGGTAGAATAAGGGTAACTAGTATCTTGGCCTATTTTATTCAGTAGAAGGATAAATAAGACATATATTTTTGAGGGTCGCTTGCCTTAGATAAAATGAGAAATGGATATATCTATTTTCTATTTTTAGATGATTGCTGGAATATAGGTCTCTCCCCTCTTGTTCGATTGGAATTATATGTCCCTTTCCATTTCCAAATACCTAAGACAAATGACATGAGTTTAACAGTTGTGATAATGAATTTTAATATGACATTTTAAAAAAATTAAGTAAATTTGATATAAAATATTGACACTCTATAAACTTGTCATAACGTAAAGAGACATGCAATGAAAATACCAAACTGTCAACAAATTTCCATTTGATAGGCGAGGGGAATTTGGAATTCTAGGCCTGGATAAGAGAAATATCTAACCTTAATCACATACACCTCAATATTTTTCCAATTCCTTTAAAATCTGTCCAACTTATTGTTTACCTTAACATTTCTACAAAATGAAAAATATGGAACCCCTGAAATTAACTTAAATTTTGTGCAAAATGAAAGCCTTCCATAATAGTAAACTCAGTGAATAACAAGCTACTAAATCTACCTGGTAAGAAGCGAACCTTATAGTTGACATTTGGACTGCAACTTAGAGTGTTAATTCACATGTTTTCCTTTTATCCACCTTTCCACTTGCACAATGAAAAAATATCCCTTTTAACTTAAGCGATGACCCTTTATATTAAATTTCAAAAGGTCGGTTTCAGAGGCTCCAAACAATGGTTTTTCGCTTACCACTTTTCCCAGCAGAGTTTATCACATTACGCCAAGTCAAGAATGGTTTATAATCCACTACCACTTCATCCTTTTATTTCCCATGCTACTTCACGTTCCATATCACTTGTCCACCATCGATCCAATCTTGATTAGATCTACATTGTTTGTCTTCATTCACTCGCTCCTTGACATCACATCTGGGTCCCATGATCATGTGCATACCCTACATGTACTATTCGCTAGTGCTTTATGTTGATTCCTTTGGTTACATTACAATCCTTTAGGCTAGATCCTCACACTAAGAGAAATTTTTCCAATTCCTTTAAAATGTGTCCAAGTTATCCTTTAACTTAACATTTCTACAAAAAAAAAAATATGGTGTAACAATAATGATAGAGTAACAATCACAATTTCAAAATGACAGGTATGCATTTTCATCACTTGATTTTAAATTATGCAAATTCAGATGGTTTGGTGATGATAATGTGATTTTGCACAATTTGATGTATCCACTGGTACAAAATGAGGAATTATCTACTACATGACTAAAAATTCTATTCACCAATGGTTTTTCAAGTGATTTGCTACTAAATATGAGCAATTTTGATTGACCCAACTATAAACAACTAAAATTAAGTACTAATTTAGGCACCATTGAACAAATATAACTAGATAATAAGTGACAGAGTTAAAATGACTAAGATAAACGACTAATATAGTCACAACATAAAAAATGACTAGCTAGAAGAATATGAATTAGTCATTTATGTTAGTCATTTTTAATTGTGTCATGGAAAATTGCAATTGTGACAATGAAGTGTTACAATTTAGTAAGTTTTGTAAATTGTCTTCCTTATATATGTAATATTGGTGCCATGCACCATGATATTCATAGATCCGACAAAGAAATTGCATGAATTTTACCTTGACCATATTTATCCCTACTGCACCATTGAAGCAAATCATTAAGCACATGCCAAAGAAAAATTAAGTTCTTACAATTATAAATGAGGTACTAGAACCAGTACCATATCCATACCTAAAAGCATCATATCTAGTTGTTGATCCTTCAATGTAAGATTCCCAAGTCCTGTACTGAGGTGCTTTTCTAACTTCAATATAACTATCATGATTTGTGACCATTGAGCTATTTGTACCAGTCGACGTAGCTTCAGCAGTCTCAATTCCTTTAAACGTCCTAGTAGTTGATCCAATAATAATTGAACCGATAGAAGCACCAAGAGAAATATTTTAAGCAATCAAAGACTCGATTATAATTAAAGTGGGGTGCTGACCCAGAACCAGTTTCAGGTCCATATGCAATAAAGGTAGAGGTCCGATCCCATCTTGAAGTTTCATGTAAATATTTCGACTCCTCGACCTCTTACAGTTCATACCTCGTAGAATATGATACATACAATGCAGTGATGACCTCTCCTTATTACTATCAAGTTAACCCTCCTTTATGCATTAGTGGCTAGGTAAATTTTGCATCTGACATCGCCACCCACCCAATTCATGATGTGGACAACTCTTCTCGACCAACGCCCTCAATCCAAGTTTATTATATATACTACTATAACAAAAAATACCATTAAAACAAATATTATATTTATATAAAACACAAATTATTATATTTACATAAAACAAAAATTACTTAAATTTTATGTTAATCCTAATTTATAAAACCAAAGCCATTGATTCTCTATATGTTTGGCTAAAGGAGGAGAAAAATGAAACCCTTCATCATTGTTGAGTGATGTCGAAGATCCATCAATAACATGGAGTTCTTGTTCTCAGCTCAAAAGATAATCCTGTCAAGATTTGTAAGTGCTTGGAGGACATGCAATGTTGAGTTTGACACACTAAATAAATTTTTAATACAAAAGTAAATGTTCTTCTTCTATTGAGACTAATAGACACATAATGTATATAAAATGAAATCCATGCAATATAATAGAGGGTAAATTTTGTGAGAGGAAATTCTCTTTATGCTTCCTGATCAAGAAAAAATGGTTGTCTTGTTGGAATGAAATTGTCCTTGTTATTTTCCTATTCATTTTTCTTTTTATGTTGACTACAAGTTTCATATTTTTCATTAAATGATGTGTTATGGTGTATCATGAATTGTCCATGCAATTTTGGTAGCTGCATTGAATACATATATTAGTATAAGAATTCATTGTTTATGTTAGTTACGTGACATATTAGTTGTTAATTTTTTATGCTAGATGCTTATTATATATGTGCATAAAATACATAGATTGTCACTATAGTCACATTATGAGATTTAATGGTTAGGGGATTTAGGGGTTAGGGGGGTCATCTAGGGTTAGGGGTTACATTTAGGTGGATTAGAGGCTTAGGGGTATAGGGGGTTAGGGTTTAAGGGATTTAGGGTTAGGCGGTTTAAGGGTTATGGGGTTAGGGTATTTGGGATTAGGGGATTGGATATAATTCCTTTTATGATATTTATTTATGGTCGTATGCCCTTTTTCTCCCCATTTGTCTTTTTTTCATTTTTGATACTATGTCTGGAGGGAACGAGGAAAATGAACAAGCATTGTATGTAGAGACCCTTAGTATTATTAATTTATTTTTCACAGTTTGCGATTGATTTTGTATTATTATGTGATGTACTTATTATGATTTATAGATAATATATGTCAAACATTTTACCTTTAAAGGAAGTGTGACCCAATTTTTGTTGAACTAGTGGAATTATTTTTATTAGATAGGACACATAATTTTAGTTAGGTTGATTATTAGCTTATATACAAGGGATATATGTATATATATTTATATATATGTGTGTGTGTGTGTGTGTATAGCCATAAAACATGGAATATTAACATGCACATAATGTGTATTTTTCTTATTTTGTATCCTCAAACAAAGCTCATTTGTGGAAAGATGGGTGTTTTATTGAAGATGGTTTAGATGGACATGAAGCTAAAAAATGAAACACTTTTATTGATAAGTTGAAATTGATTTTCATTTACTTAAAGGACAAGGAAGATACCTTGGTCTAGTCATGGAAACATACTAGATATTATACTACAAGCCTGCAATACAAGGCCATGTTCTTGAATGAGGACTAAGAAGTAGAGTAAATGGTGTATTCCTTTGTGGAAAACCACGACTCCTCTAAAAACCAAATTGTTGCAGTGGATAGAACTATATAACAAGGTGCTGGATTATCGTATATTCAAGAAGATATCTTGGCATGGAGCACAATTATCAAGTTTATGTAAATTATTGGAGTCATATCTTTGAAAATTTAATCTTTTTTTGTTGGCTAGTCAATTTTTTCCTACAAAACCAAATACCTTAAAAATGAAAAATGAAAGTAATCACAAGTTAAAATTAACATTGTTTAATATTTCTATATATTATTATATTATTAAAAATACTTAAAATCATAATATGCCTTAAAATCATTTTACCCCTCAACACCAATATGTCTATACAAATGGTGGTTCTACATTGCCATTTTGCTTTATGTATTACACTATTATATATAATTCCTGAATTTTATGGTGAATTCATTCTTTTTTTGTCTTGATGAATATTTACGAAATATCATTGTTGTAGAATTTGGACACAAATGAGGTGACCTATATTGTTATAATGCTCTGAGTTTCTATGATGTAGTTCCAAGCTCTGTTCTCTCTAAACTTTGATGATATTCTTTTACCATGTTGAAGTACAATAATCAAAATTAAAATTTGTCACTATTTGAATGGTTATCCCTTTTGATTTATGTCGTTTCCATTATCCCTATCTGCGGGGGAAAATTGATGTAGTTGGAATATTTATTTATAAATGGTCCTCATAATTGTACATTTTTCACTTTTTATTCTTAATTATAATTAATAAATAGATTTAATTTCCTCAAATGTAGTCATATTGAAAATGGGTGCTAGGATTTCAACATAACCTATAGAACGTGAACGCTTCCGCAGACTAGAAAGATATACCCGAGATAATGGTGGATTCCCTATTGTAAAACACTAACACTTCCAGAAACCCGAAAGATATACCTGAGTTATGGTGGATTCCCTATTGAAGATCATGGTCGAGGGTTTTTATGCAATGAAGTGAAGCTTCATTCAATTTCTGGCTTATTGAGGGAAATGGCATTAGTGCAGACAAGAGGAGCTTAGAATGGATCAAAGAATTTACAGGGAAGGGAAAGAATTTACAGGGATGGGGCTATGGCCACCGAGAATGGAACACTTGCCCCATTATATGAATCGCAACCCTACCCTATAGTGTTGAAGACTTAGGCTAAGAGGACCAAATTTAGAAGTAATTTGTCTGGATCTAAGAAGAGTAAATGGAGTTGGAATTCAGGCAATTCTGAACATGGTGATGATATTGGTGTCGGTGGACATAAATTGAAGCTGTGAAATATTGGTATTGAGCTTCACATTGAGTCTCCACTACCTCTAGAATGGCATCAATGTTTAGACCTTAAGGTTTGTTTTCTTCTATGTTTATGTTTTTCTTGATTACCTATTGTGTTTTTCTTTTATTCATGTTTTTTTTAGTTGTCGTGTATGTGGTGGAGATGAATGGCTAGATCATAATTCCCTTATAGTAATAGAGGATTGCTACACCTATAGATGCACTAGAATAGGCCATAGGAAGTTATGGGTATTTGAGAATATCCCTTATTCCTTTTTTTCCTTCAATATTTAAAAATCAAATTTGGCTGGATTTGTTGAATAAACCGGTGGTGCATTAGTAGGATTTATACAACTTAGGTCAATGAAAAATAAAATATTCACGTTGGTTTGTGAATGAAAGGGAGAATGTCTCATGAACATACAAAAACAAAGATTTACTTAAACTGGATCTAAGGGCGCCTTAATCATATTTTTTGACTTATAGGAGTGTCTCATGAACATACTGAAACAAAGATTTACTTAAACTATATCTAAGGGCGCATTAATCATATTTTCAGACTTATAGGAGTTTTACCAGACGCAAAAAAATGAAATATGTTGCAGAGTAATTAAAATTTACTAAATCACTACATTCACATTATGAAGACATAAAAAAATAGGCAAGATATACATAGATCCATTCATCTATTCAACTGAATAAAAATAGAATTATTGGCAGAAACCATCATAAATTTTCTTATATTATATAAAGACACCTGTGGAAAAGGTTGCTTTGGTCCTAGTTGCAAAATACAAGGTAAACAGTTCTTTAAATACAACTCAGGAACTAGATGGGAACCATAAAATCTAAGTCCTGGACCTGTTCTTTCCCAACCCAAACACATTGCTCAAAGATTAAGATTCTAGAGATAAATATATTGAGAAGAAAATAGTCCTAGAAACGATGTTTCTTAATCCTTCAACCCAACCCAAATAGATCTAATATTACAATGGAGAGAATAGTCTCTTCAAAATTTGAGAAAAATAACAATAATACCACCTTTGCAACACTCTCCCCAAGCGAGTAAACTCAGAAGGTAGGTATAACACATTGGATGTATATACATAAGGGTTCTCTGGAGTTTTCTCTAATGAGTTTTGATGGGTGTGCTTTCTCATAATGTTTTGTTGTGGGATTTGTTGCATTTGCTGCTCTGATGACCATTAAGAGTATGTTGATTGATCCACACAAAGTAATGGAGAATTGGGATATCAATTCCGTGGATCCTTGTTGTTGGAGCATGGTGTGCTTTTCTATTGATAACTCAATTATTGCACTATTTGATCTCCTCATTCAAACTTGGGTTTCTCTCATTTATTTGGTTTTCCCTTAATATAACAACTTCTTCCATTGACTGACTGTTGCAAATAACAGACTCGAAATGTTTTTCTTTGATGGTGTCTTCTAGGTATATGGATGAAGAATAATCTGGTTTGAATGTGTATTGTGTAGCATGGGGATTCCCCATCTAGAACCTTCAGGGACATTATCTGAAAGCAATTGGAAAAATACCAAACTTATTTCTGTGTAAGATAGAAAACACTCATGAATTGGGAGGGTTTTACCTATGAGCTATATAATAGTGAGATATTATGAACTCTTCTTGAAACATTACGGAAACTTGGAAATATTCAAACACTAGACCTCTCGAACAATCATTTCCATGGTCTTATACCCACTTCATTATGCCAACTGATTTCTTGCCAATCGGTTGTCCACTGGGCTATGTATAAACAGAGCTTTCCTATATCTTTATGTTCCCACAACGCATGCTTTCCAAGAAATAGGAAGCCTAGAATAGTTTGATATATTTCTTCAAACATGAAGCTATTAATTGACATGCATATAAATGATAAAGTTTCTTGCATAATGGGTGCTTTAGATGATGGGGTGTTGTATAGCATAGAGCAATTCTATTGACATATTCAATTTTCTAGTTGTTGAAATTGCTATGAACATTAATTTATCTAATCTTTTAGTATTTATTTTTATTTCTTTTAGTGGGGTTCAATTGGATAGAACATAGGATTCGGGAATCTATCCCAAATGTATCAAGAATGGATCCCATGCATATCTCTTTAATATCAATGTTGTATCATTTCCAAATATAAAACCAACATGTATCCGAGAAGGATCCCAATTAAATACATAACAAACTATATCCAGGAGGGAGGGGGTAAGTATCCAGTAACAAAAATTCTGAGCTGTTCCTTTTGGATTAACTTCCAGTTATTGTAAAACCATATAACTGTTTTATATTTTCTTTAAGTCTTCCTAATTCCAACAGATACATATTAAGCTTAAAATTTACAGGAACATATTTTATTGTATTTGGCATTGGGGAAATTTTTTATGTCAAACTTCCTCTTTTAAACAAAGCAAATTTTGTACATGGGAAATCCATGTGCTTGTGTACTCTGGTAGGAAATGCCATTGCGTGGCCTACATTATTCTATGTGAAACTACAATTTTAAAACCTTTAAACATCAGTTGCTTCCCATTGCCATAAGTGACCTCTGAAATAAATTTAGGTGTGTGCTGGTAAAATGTAGATTATTTTACTGTTTTTATCATACTCTTGACTTGATATTTCTAGTAGTATTTCTCCAATGTGATTACAAGTTTACAAATCTTGTAGGTGTTGAGCTTGGTGGCAAGTCAATCAGAAGGAGAACTATTTGAAGAATCCCTTACTCATGTTAAGCATTGTGTTGGGGATGGTGCATCTCAAGTGAATTCAGATGATAGTGATAATTATTTAAAAGTGGTAGCAGAATATGTTTCAATGAATCTTCACTACCTTGTAAATAAAATGATTTAGATGTTGAGTACTAGATTGATATGGAGCTTTCAGTGTGAACACAATGAGATTGTAATTTTGTTATATTTTTTTATAAAGATCCCTTTTTACAGTTCTTATATCCCATGTTGTGCTTTATTATGTATCTAGTAGTTGTCGGTTGTGAGTTAGTAATTTTTCCTTACAGAATCAAATCCTGCATTTGATCATATACGCATCAGATGTTTGAACTTTAAAGTGTTGTACTGTAAAAGTTACTGCAGAAAAGGGAAAACATAAAATGATTTCAGAAGCATTGAAAGGCCATGCAGAAACTAAAGAAGAGTTCTAAGGGAGCTATTAGAAACTCATGGTGCATGTTCCTTTCTCTGTATCAACTTTATTTCTTTGAAAGCTTTAAGTGAACATGTGTAGATTGTATCTAGAATTACAAATTTCTAGTGAAAATGACATTTTCTTCTAATAACTAGCTCTAGCAACAATTTTGAATGTAAGTGTCACTTGATGCTTTTAATATATTGTAATTATGCATGTGGGGGTTTTGCATTGTATTTTGTGTTTCTCTTTTTATGTTGATAGATAGAATTTCAATAATTTTCATGTGGATCTGGGTGAATCAAAGCTAATTGGATCATGTATAAAATTTGTTGGAAGGTTCAAACAATGCATTCATATGGGGTGTTTTGACCTCAACACTTTTGTAAAACTCAACCAATGTTCATGAAAAGTTAGAAATTACTAAAAAATGCAAATGTAATGATAACACTGGCTGATTGCTAGGGGGAAAGCGCCCTGTGAAAGGAGGGAAGGAATTTCCTAAGAAACATAGCCGATCCTGCTTGAAAGGAAGGTCTGATAGGCAGGACTTTGAGAGGCCAGCCAAAGCCAAATAAATAGGGCCAAATAAATAAGGAGTAATAATATAGAAAATGCCTTAACCTTCCCAATGGAGTGATAAGGGGAAGGTTGATCAGTAAATGATTCCTTCCCTTGTATATATTTTAGACATGATTACAACATGAACATGCTAAGCGGTGAAAACAATAATGCTATCATACTAAGTTTGATTCTTAATGCAGTGGCAGTGTCCAATATGTATGAATATTTATTCATTCGAAGACATTATAATTGACCCATATTTCAATTGCATTATGTTATAAATAGATCTTGTTCTTAGTTTATCTTTTCTTTTTGTCCTAATTTTCAACCATTTGTTTAAAATGATTTTACATTTTATGTTGATTTTAAGAATTTTTGACAATCAATAATTTTTGTTGGATTTAATGCTTTTAATGGTTGAATTATTTCATTATTTTAGTTTTCAGGTTTATCTTTTGGGCTTATTAGTTAATATGTATATCTTTAATATTTAAAAAACATATAATAAAAGTTTATTCCAAGTTTTTCTTTATAATCTAACCCTCATTTTTTAGTCCCTTGTCAAATATTTTCATGAGGAGTTTCTTGTAGCAGCTTTGTTATTCCTATTTTTTTCATTATCACTTGGAGCCGATTATGAGGTGATGGAAACTAATTCTGGAAAAAAAAAAGATATTTTTGTCCAAAACAGACTCATTCACAAAAGTCTCTCTCAGTTCTGCAAAATCTATTATCGTTTGAGAGATTCGAATTCATCTTTATGGCCTATTTTCAAGGTTTGAATTGTTTAATAATTTCCTGTTTTAGTCACAAATTTCCAGCACGCATTTTGATCAATTGAAGGACAAATTTTTTAAAAAAAGAGAGGTTTTTGTTCATAACAAACTCATTTAAAACAACCTCTCTCAATTTTTTCACAAGTGTCCCAGATCAAGGTATATGAAGGTGTCTTTGAGACCCAAATTTTCAGAAATTTGTCAAATTTCTCCAAATCTGATTTGCTATTTTTGGGTTAATTGTCTTTAAATATGTTGAGTTATCATGTAACTAATTGGTGTAACTATTTAAAATTTCGACCTAGAAGGTAGTTATGGAACTACTTTACCATTTTAATGATAAAATGAAGACAAACATATAGTTTAAGGGGTTGGAATTTTCACTCAAGGAGAGGATTTCGAAGCTTTGATATCTCAAACTAGCACTTATAACTCTTATGTAAGTGGATGACTATATTGATTATATATAAAATGAGAAGCCCTTTTACCCTTCATGCTTTTTCAGTTCTGATCTGGTTGATTACTGAGTCTACAATTTCATTTTCCTATTTAAAGGTTTTATTCATGTAAATGCTTGTAGCCTGTGGGTGAAATTAGTATTTCATGTGTAATGTTTATGGATTATTGGGATGTGTTTAATCCCCAGTTTTTATAACTTATGCATGATTCAATTCTGTATTAGCTTGTGAATGTTTATTACCTCCTTGCTGATGAAGTTTTAAACCAAAACTGTAAACAAAAAACCTAAAAATCAATTTTATTCTATTTCTATTTGAGACTGTGCTAGCTTGTTCTTGTGGTAGTCTAGGAACAATTTCTGGCACTATTTCCCAGGACGAAAATCAAGATTATCTTCCCTGGAAGAATCCAAATGACACAGATCTGACTCTTGATGGTAGACAAGAGAAGGACATAGAGATATACTGCAATCATCTGCTTGGCGACTCCACAATTAAGGATTCTACTGCAAGGATAATTTTGTTGACAGAAAAATGAAGAAGCCAAATGGAAAGACTGGGTATCAGCTTGTTACTTTCCTCCATGAGGTTTTGTTCTTTTTCATCAGTTCCTTCCTGTCTTTGCCATTGCATGTCAAAAGAATTATTATTTGTTTTGTCTAATCCGATGATCATAAACCTTTAGGTACATATCCCTATTTGGAAGAAGAAAGTCTACATTCTTCTTTTATTGTTGTTGGTCCTATTCCTTCATTTGAAATACATGTGCAACATGATATACATATAGCCATATCTCTTGAACCTAATTATTCTGGTCATATTGTACAGACTAAAGCTGATCCATTACCTTCTACCATGACTGCCGAAACTTGTGAACAGTTTGTTGAGCCTCATTTTCAACTCACAGATTTTCAATCTAGACTCAGACAGGATATGTTTAAACCTATTAGGCTGCCATCTCACTTACATCCTTACCCTTCCTACTTTGTTGAATATCTTCCCCATTTTACTGGAAAATACATTATTACAACAGAGAAGCATTTAAGATCTTTTCATAATTTCATTGATAATTTTGAAATCATGCATGAGGATGTTGTCATGAGGGTATTTTCAAAATCCTTTGCTGGAGATGTTTGGTTTTGGTTCCGAAATTTAAAAGCTAATTCAATTGGATCGTGGGAAGAGTTACAAAATCCCTTTTTGAAGTATTGGGGTAAGAATAAATCTTATGATCAATTTCTTTCCAAATTTTATAGTTCAAAAAAGGAGAATGATGAGCCAATTACTAAATTTAATTGGAGGTTTCAAATTTTTTATATCAATATGCCTACAGAGATTAGACCTTCAGAAAAAATTGCTATGGTATATTATCTTATGCCTCAACATTTAGATCTTGTCTTTTTTTCTGTTAAAAAGGAAATCATCATCTTTAAGACAATTGTTTGTGATACCAACTTTTTTGTACCATAGTTGGGTCATCTGAGGAGCCACCAGTTAACAGACTTGTTCAAAGTCTGATTCCAGTATATCAGTTGATCCGTCTGCTTGTCTAGCCAATATTGGCTAGTCACTTTTTTATTTGAATAATTTTGACCATGGCCCCATGAGGTTTGTAATAAAATGTGCTAGTAGGATATTTTTGAGTGGTTTGGTCTCCTGAGACGTAGAATCTCCAATAGGGTATTCCGGGAATTTTTTTTCCCTTGACAATTATGCTCTGCCTTCAGCCGAGTATAATTGACGAGGTTTTCTCCCGCTTCCTCCAAAGCTACAATGCTCGATGTTGAATTCTTGGCCTTGGGCGGTTATTAGAGCCCAACTGAGTGTTATAATCCTACTAGACATTATTTATATAGATCATGGTCATGTCCAAGGTCATCTGGACACATAAAAAAAATTCAAAAAAATCTTTTTCGAACGGTGATTTTTTTTTTAATTTTTTAATTTTTAATTACTTTTCCTAAGTTTTTTGGGTTAATTTTTCCATTAATTAAATGGAAAAAACCCGCTCATGGTAAATAAGTCATCCGGACTCCGAATTCAATTATTGAAGGCTCTAACCTTAAGCCAAAAATCATACTTGATCAGCCAGCCAGTCAGAACCAACTTTCACATCAGCAATCAGACACATAATGCCTTTTTTCTCAAAAACGTTAGTTTTGAGGATGAAAATGAAATTTTATTAAAAAAATGATTATTTTTGAGAAAATAAAAAATCCCCAAATTAATCCAAATTCAATGAAATAAAATGCTAAATGACATCTCATGGAGCACTTATGATGACCGAAGTTACCATAACTCAGCTTCAGTCATCATCAAGAGAGCAATTAATTTATTATTAGTTAGTAGACATGACATCTCTAGCTAAAGATGAGATGGAGAGTTCTCATTCGTCTGATGATTTGATTGAGGTGAAGGATAAAGCTTACACCATCAATGGGCTTCCTAAACCGATCACAGACTCTAGCCAGACCTAAAGAGGTGGTTCTACCAACATCCAGGAGCCTCCTTCACTAGTTCACGCCCCTCCTAAGTAGGTTGCACCTTGAACATGTGTGGGCCTATTTAAGGGTGGATTTCAGTGCTTTCAGTTGGAGTGGGGGCGCCTTGCCTTGGGGGAGGCCTCCCCTCACTCCTGGTCCTCTAATTTAGGTTTGGCTCTGCTGTTAGGTGGTCAGGTTGGTTAGGTTATTTGGTTTGGTTTTAGGGTTTTAGCACTCTCTCATTGTATAAATAGACTCTCTTTCAGCTCTATCAAGGTGTATGATTGATGTAAAGAACCTTTAGTAAAATATTTTAATGCTTGTTGCTCTTACGCAACCTGTTTTGTAATAAAGAAAGGCTTTGGAGGCTAATGCTATGTGGATCTTGGATGCAAATGTTCCTGCTAATGAGGTGAAATTGTTCCATTTTCTTTACTTTTGATAATGTGTAGGTATTAATACATGCTTTAGAGGGCTTATACAAGCACGCAGGAATAAGTATTTGTAGCTTCAAGTTACCTATTTATTTCATTTACTTTCAAAAGCCTCAAAGAGCATTGTTTTATTCAGCTATATTTCAGGCTTTTGAGATTTGATTAGTAAATAATACACATTTTAATGCCCATGTTTCCAAGTGTATAAGATTGTGTTTGCAGATCACTTCATTGTACCAAGTAAGAGGCTGAGCTAAGTTGCATCTACTTTTCTTGGAGCAAAGCATATGCACCTAGCAGCTACATGCCATTGGGATCCAAAGTGATTTCAGGGATTCAAGATCCAAGTGGTTCATCTTCTTTATTCACCCTAAAGTCAAATTTTCTCATTATTTTACTTTATGTTGCAAGTAGTATATTGATCTATAAAGTAAATCTTTTGCATCTACTTGCATCCATTTATAGATCTAGGAAGTGTTCTTTCTCTTAGATCTAGTTTGTATTTGAAGTAGCACAAGGTTCATATATTTTTCTCAAATGCTAGGTGTATTTTTGTAGTATATTCTTTTGTTTAACCCATCATTTTGCAGGTAAATAGCTCGCTGGTTTTTTCTCTCTCCATGACAGGTTAAGCGGGAAAACTTGCAAAAAAATTAAGGAATTCAGTTGCAAAAAATATCCCATTGTTCTTCTTCTTAATCCCTTTTCTTCCGGTCGCTTTGTTTTGTTTCTTTTACCTCTTCTTCATCGCTGCCCTGTTAGTACCTTTTTACCATCCCCTTTTCTCTTTTTGGACAGCCCTAGTGTGCCCTAGCTTTCTTTCCTTTTTTGCCTCTTTTTGCCCTAATTTTTGGGCTTCCTTTAAACTTGTTTTTGGCCATTTCTTTTACTTTTTGTTTGCTGTCCCGTTTTGCATTTTTTATGACATCCACTTATTTCTTCTTTCGCTGCCCCTTTTTCTTCAATTTTGTTCATCCCTTAGCTTCTTAGTTGGCTGCCCTATTCTCCCATTTCTTTGGTTTTGATTGTTGCTTAGTTTGTTTGCCTTCCTTCTCTCATCTTCTTTTGTTTCAGCTCTCTTTCCTTTTTTTCTTTTTACTCTCTTCAAACTTCTTCCCTTTCCCTTTTCATAGGTTTCTAAAAGATCTCAAAAGTAAAAATACAAGGCACTCTTTTTTTTACAGGTTATAATTTTTGTAGAGTTACTTTACCTTTATTTCAAAATTCCTTTAAAGGATCAAGTTTCTTAAGGCACATTGTATAAATTTTAATAAAATATCTCTGCTTGAGTGGGGTTTTTAAGTCCTCACTCTCTTCCTCCCCCATTTGGGGAGGCTTCTGTTGTGTGTATGCTTTGAGTAGTGCTAGTTTTCATCATTCATTACATCTCATGCTTAGATTACTAATTGGCAATTCATCACTTCTAAGTTGATTACTCCGTTTAATTGTTTATCTTTATAAGATTAATCAACTACTTAAATATCTTGAATCTCACCATAAGGTGGATCAAGAGTGCTCTCTATCGGAGAGTTTAATAAACTAATATCATCTTGTTCTTGTTAATCAATTAATAATCCATAAGTAAGACTCTTGAACTTTCAAGAACACAAGTCAAGAGAACTCTCTATCGGAGAGCATTTTAGATTTGCATAATCCTTGCATTAGCTTCATATAGATTGGCTAAGTCTCTTGAACCACGGTCATAAGACGAGGTCAAGAGCGTTCTCTATCGGAGATTTTTAATTAATTAACTTAATAAAATTTTCAACTCACACCGCTTTTAATTAATTAACCCCCTTTCCTCCTTTCTAGAGTATGCTCTAACCGATCCTAGATCAGAATACCCAGAAACAACATTGGATCTCTAAACCCCACAAGAGTAACTTAACTAAAACTCTTCTCCATAACCAACACACCAGCATTGTTCGATAAATACCGAAGCATGTGGGAAAATTCCAAGTGTGGGTGCTGAGATACCCAATCTGGGAACTGGTAGTTAAGTTATTGAACACTTACCTTTGACCCCAGAAAGGTCTGTCATGTCTTCGAAAGGAGCCACTGAAGGTATTAGTGGTTAGGACATCCAGCTACCATAAGTGAAGATCACAAGTAAAAACTCTTAAAACTTACCAAGAGCACTTGTAAAACCTAACATTCACTGGAATATTTTGGGATTCAAATCATATTTACATTTGAAGCATATCTGATAAGTTGACTCCATAGGCACTGGTTCCATCTTTTAGCATTGTTGATAATCTGGGCCATTTGTCCATCGAATGTTTGATTATAATTCATATCTATGAATGCTTTATCTATTTCGTGAAGTTCTCAAATATTTTTCTATCTTTCAATTCCGGTGATAGAAACGTGGATTGCTTTGCCTTATGTTCAATTCATCACATTAATCATCTTAAATCATATTAAATCCTAAACAACACCCATCCACATCCGAAACATCTAAAAATTAACTTAAACATTGAGCCATAGAAAACTCTTTGTTAGGGACTACCCCCCTTGGCTTCGTTAGGAGTTAGCCTAAATGGAGGAGCTAGGAGTAGGTGACAATACCTAGCTCTGTGCTTGCCCCCAAGGTCACACCTCTCCCACTTTCTCAAGTGAGGAGACAGCTTTCGGAATATTTCTGTTGCTAGTGTGCAATCGACGGACAACATCTTTTGGCACCATTGTCGTGGACAAATATTTTTGTTCCTGGACGATCTTTGCTTCTTTTAATTTTTACCTTTTTTCCCTTTTTTGGTATATTTTCAGTCCAATCACTCTCCAAAATTAGACTTAAGTCCACTTGGCAATTCCATTGTCAGTTAACACCTCAAGGTATTCTACTAGAAGAAACTCTGTAGGTTTGGTCGATTTCATCCTTGACCCCATAAAGGTCTTAAGGAGGATATTAAACAAACTATCTTCTCACAGGATCCTTGCAGAACTTGTATCTGAGTCTGTTTCCAACATCCATCTTTTATTTCCAAAAAACTTAGAAAATTTGCAAAGTAATAACTATTTCCTTAACCCAATGGGTGAGTTTTTTACTCAGCTTAATTTTGCTCAGATACCAGATCATCCTCATGATATCCCTGACAAAGCTATCGACAAGCTTACGACATATAATGGCACTGATGCCTCCCTCTCTGCTGAGCAGCATATTAGGAATTTTGCTAGACACTGTGGTGCCCATGTCAGGGGTACTGATAGGCATGAAGATGTTTACATGACCTTGTTTTCCTTGTCTTTGGATGGCAAGGCTGGAAACTGGCACGATAATTTTCCGAACAATTCTTTCGCCACCTTAGTAGACTTCAAGACTGCTTTCCTTGGAAAGTTTGGTAGCGGAAAGGATCCTAGACATCTAGTAGCAGCCTTGACCAGCATAAAGAAGTCTGAAACTGAAACAATGGATGAATTCGACAACAAGTTCATTGAATTAGCAAATTCCATCCCTATCACCTATTCTCCTCCCTCAACTTCTATTCTGGACTATTATATGGAAGCATTAAGTGGCAAAATCTAGTACTAGATTAGAGATAAGGAGCAGACTACTTTACTTCTAGCTCAGGGTTTGGTGATTAAAATTCATAAGAATATGCAGTCTTCAGGAGAGTCAAATGTCCAGGTTTACTCTATATCATCAACTCCTCTGAAAACTGTGGAACCTAAAGGAAAAGAGCCATCAAATGAGGCATATGAAAAGAAGCTCATGGAATTAACAGAAAAAATGCAAGACATGGAAAGGAAGTACTTATCAGAGATTAAAGAGGTTCAGAATCAGGTCATAACTGTTGAAAGAACTCAACCTCCTACACCTCCTAGAACTTTTCCTGTGAAACCAACATGGCAGAGAACCCCAACCATGAGCAGAGGCTTCCTCATCGGCTAGAGGCCACTAATGTGGTTGAGCCTTACAAACCATTTTGTAGGGAATACAAATATTTCCATGAGGAATATGGCTACCATTATGCATGTTATGTCTAGGAGCATGGTTATCTTGAGGGGTGCGATCCTAGTACGTCTACAAGTGAGCCTGAATTCATTCACAATGTTAGAGACATCTATATTGACCACAAGGATAGTTGGAATCAAGCTAACCAGTTTCATCAATGGGTTGATTATTTAACTAAGTATTACAGGGAAATTCCTTCAAATAGTAACAATGCTCAAAATTTCAAAAGCATGACATATCAAAGAAGACATAGGGAAGGACCATCTACCGAAACTGCTCCAAAGGTAACAATTTCTGACATCCCTCCTGAAATAGATGATAAGTCAGATTATGTTCCTTTAACTTTTGATTTAGGTAGTTGGTTAGTGAACTCTAAAGTCCCAGTGCCCGTGCTTGAATTATGTAAAATCCCTGGCAAAAAGGAGAAATTGTTGAAAATGCTTGAGCCTCAAATTAATAATGATCCCCTTCCTACCTCAAAGATAGTTGCACTCGAAAAACCTAAAGCTCCAAAGAAAGTAACTTTTGCCAACACTATAGAACAACCTCCTCCTAGTTAGGAAAATGTTTGCAGAGATCCCCCTATAATCTTGCATACTAGGGACCCAAGAAAAGAAGATCACCCACCCTTCTACATGTCATTGATGATAGGTGATTTTATACTGCACAACTGTATGTTAGATTCAGGATATGGATCAAATATTATGACCAAGAAATTTATGCAGCAATGGCCTTAGAACCACTCGACCTTACCAAAATGTATGTGCCATGGATTCTAGACCCGTCAAAGTTGAGGGTATGATCAAAAGGCAGAATGTGAGATTAGAAAAGTATCCGAACATCCATGTTACCATGGATATTCTTGTCATAGATGTACCGGATAAATGGGGCATGCTCTTATCTAGAAAATTCGGTACAACTTTAGGGGGATCCATCCAGATGGACTGGACTTACACCACTATACCTGCATCAAAATATTCATTATTTAAGTTACATACAGAGAAAGAACTAAGACATCATGTATAAAACCTAGGGAATCCATCAAATGAGTATGTCAACTACTCAGGTGAACTAGGTATGTACCAGGTGAACTCCACTTTCTTAGAGCCTATCTGTGAAGAAATAAAAAATGAAAAACTTAATGAATTATGGAGGATGAAATTTTGATGGAGCCTATTCTAAAGCAGGGAAAGGTTCTAGGATAGTCATTATGTCACCTGAAGGTAAAGTTTTCAACTTTGCTTTTAGATTAGAGTTTAAGGCAACCAACAATGTAGCAGAATATGAGGCACTTCTACTGGGCATTGAGATTGCCAAGGACATGGGGATTAAGTTGCTTGATATTAAAGGGGACTCTTATTTAATTGTAGAACAGGTTAAGGGTAAGTTTGCATGTAAGTGTCAAATACTTAATAAATATAGAAATGTGATATGGGATACAATGGAATTCTTTGATGCCCTTAACTTAGAAGCAGTCCCTAGAGATTAGAATAGTGCCTTCGATAGACTTCCAGTTTCCGCATCAACTCTTCAGCCATCAAATGAGATGTTAGAAGGGAATTTTCCATTAGAGATTAACTTCAGACCTTATGTTCTTGATAATGTTGAACATTGGCAGGTTTTCAAAGATGATGAGCATATTTTAAGATTCATTCATAATGTCGATGAATTCCTTAATTTTAAAGTAAATGATCAGGAAGAAAACAAACAATATTATGGGGAAGGTGACCAGTTTAACAATCCTATCCCATGTGGTCTAGTTGCATTAGAAAACATCTTTGACAGACATGATAGAATAAAAAGCAAAGTTGAGCAGATGAAACTAGGAGATTACATTGAAATCAACATTGGGATAGAAACAGAACCTAAAATTACAAAAATTGGAAAAGGTACTTCTGAAAAAGAAAGGAATAGTCTCATAAACTTGGTCAAAGATTATAGGGATGTATTTTCCTTTACTTATGACGAGCTCAAATATTATAGGAAAGATGTATTTCAACATACTATTCCCCTAAATCCAGAATGTCAAAAAGGAAAGCCTTTCAGACAAAAACTTAGGCAAATAAATCCTAAGTTAGTACCAATCATCAAGAAGAAGTTAGAGAAAATGCTAGCAACAGGAATAATAGCTCCCACTAGACATTCAACGTGGTGCTCTAACTTAGTAGTTGTAAGGAAGAAGAATGGGAGCATAAGAATATGTATAGATTTCATAAATCTAAACATAGCATGTCAAAAGGACAATTACCCCCTCCCCAACATGGAGACCCTCCTCCAACGGGTCACTGGATCGAGCATGATGTCGATGCTAGATGGTTTTTCGAGCTTTAATCAAGTATTCATTCAAGAGGAGGATAGGCATAAGACCACCTTCACAACTCCTTGGGGCACTTCTGAGTATCTGAGAATGCCCTTTGGCCTTTTAAATGGAGGAGCTACTTTCCAAAGGGCCATGGATTATGCTTTCAAGGAGTTGATTGGCAAAGTCATTGAGATATATCAAGATGATCTCACTGTTTTTTCGAAGGAAATATCCAGCCATGTTGGTCATCTCAAGCAGATTTTCGAGCGCTGTAGGAAGTATGGCATTTATTTGAATCTAACTAAGTCGGTGTTCGGCATAGAAGAGGGAAAAATATTAGGACATATCATCAACAAAGACGGTGTCAAAATTGATCCTGAGAGAGTAGAGGCCATAAAAAATATCCATCTCCCTAAGAATGTTAAATCCCTTCAGTCATTTAATGGCCATATCAATTTTATCAGGAGATTCATTCCAAACTTGGTAGAATTAATGAAACCCATGCAGGCCTTACTCAAGAAAAATGCAAAGTTTGTGTGGACCACTAAAGGAAGGAAAGCCTTTGATTCAATAAAGAATGCCATTACCAAGTCTCCGGTCATAGTCAGCCCAGATTACACTAAGGATTTTATGATCTTTTCATTTGCTTCTGAAGACACTATTGTGGGTGTGTTGCTTGAAAAGAACTTTGAAGGATTCGAGCAGCCCATAGAATTCATGAGTAGAGCCGTGTAGAATTCCAAGCTAAAGTATACCATTATGGACAAGCAGGATTATGCCTTAGTAAAATCATTAAAACATTTCAGGACTTATATCAGGTATTCCAAGGTTACAGGATATGTTCCCCACACTGCGGTCAAGGATATCCTTTCTCAAAAGGATTGTTTAGGAACAAGGTGTACATCGGTGTCCAAGATTCAAGAGTATGAACTTGAGAAAAAAACTACTAAATTAATCAAGGGACAAGGCCTGGAAAGAATGCTTACTCAAAAGAACGAAGAAGCCATTGAGATGATTGCAGAAAATAATATCCCACGGCCTACCATGACTCCTGCCCTTAAAAACCTTGACAACCATTGGTATTCAGACATCATTTTCTTTCTCCTCCATCTCACTTACCTAGATCACCTCAAAGGAGACATAAGCGAAGGGCTTTGAGACTTAATACCGCTAGGTATTGCCTTACCCAAGAGGGTCTAGGTTGGAGGAACCCAGATGGTATTATACTTAGGTGCATCAACGAACAAGATTCTAAGAAGATATTAGCAGAGTTTCACTCAGGATTTTGTGGAGGCCACTATGTAGCAAATAAAACTGCCCACAAAATATTGAGAGTTGGTTACTATTGGCCAACCATTTTTGCAGATGCTCACAAGCATATCAAGTGTTTCCAAGAGTGCCAGCTGTTCACTGGGAAGCAGAAGTTGGTAGCTCTTCCCCTTACTCCGGTTGTTGTCCTTGCCCCTTTTCAGCAGTGGGGGCTATATTTTATTGGAAAATTCAAGGATAACTCCAACAACAGTTTTTGTTGGATTCTCATAGCAACTAATTACTTCACCAAGTGGGTAGAGGCTATACCCACTAAGATTGCCACTGAGAAGGTTGTTATAGACTTCATCAAGGAAAGAATCATCAGTAGATTCATGACTCCCTTAAAAATAACAACCGATAATGCCAAAGCCTTTAGTTCCAAAAACATGAGTGACTTATGTTTTAAGTATGGCATTATCCTATCCCACTCATTTGATTATTACCCACAGGGAAATGGACTTGCTGAGTCCACCAATAAAAATTTAATCTCAATCCTCAAGAAGACTGTGGGGGATAATAAGAGATCACGGGATAGTAAAATTAAGTATGTTGTATGGGCGGATAGAATCACTAAGAAGAAGTCAACTAGTAAATCACCTTTTAAGCTGGTGTATGGATGCATAGCCACCATTCCGGTCAGTATGCAGATTCTGATCTTCAGGATGCTAAGTGAGTATGGAACAGAACAGGTAGAAATGGAGCAGAGAATAAACCAGATAATAGAATTGGATGAATCCCGAAGAGCTGCCCTTGATCAGTCACTTAGACATCAGGAAAGTATGAAGGGAACTTTTGATAAGTTAGCCAGGCCGAGAGCTTTCCAAATTGGAGATACTGTTCTCTTATGGGATAAGAGAAGGGAGAAGCTTGGAAAGCATGGGAAATTTGACAGCCTTTGGAAATGCTCGTTTATCATCCGTAACATGGCTGGCACCAATTATTTTTTCCTTAACACTATAGAGGGATAAATTTTAAACCTGGCCATGAATGGCCAAGACTTGAAGCCTTTCTATCGAAACAACCTCGAAGATGACCAAGGGTTCATCACAGGGCTTTTCTAAACCCATCCTTGTTGTATTTCTATGTACTTTACTTTTGTATCATATGTTATGTATCATAACTTTGTAGAATGTTGCATTAAATCTTTTACTTTTGTATACTAGCATTTGTATCATATTTCATGTTTATTTCCATGTACTTTATTTCGAAAAAAGCAAAAAATATTTTTTGGTATTTCATCATGGCATATTTTTATCATATACATGGAACTGAGAGACTTCTACTTACATGCAGGTACCAGAGATTCCTGGATTCTCAGGCACTCTTTTTGATCAATAGATCAAGCAAGTACCTGTCCCACAGTTGGAGCCAGATGTAGCCAACTTTTTTGTACCATAGTTGGGTCATGTGAGGAGCCGCCAGTTAACAGAATCGTTCAAAGTCTGATTCCAGTATATCAATTGATCCGTCTGCTTGTTTAGCCAATATTGGCTAGTCACTTTTTTATTTGAATAATTTTGACCATGGCCTCGCGGGGTTTGTAATAAAATGTGCTAATAGGATATTTTTGAGTGGTTCAGTCTCCTGAGACATAGAATCTCAAATAGGGTATTTCAGGGAGTTTTTTGGCCCCTAATAATTATGCTCTGCCTTCAACCGAGTATAATTGACGAGGTTTTCTCCCGCTTCCTCCAAAGATGGAATGCCCGATGTTGAATTCTGGGCCTTGGGGGTTATTAGAGCCCAACTGAGTGTTATAACCATACTAGACATTATTTAGATAGATCATGGTCATGTTTTAAGTCATATGGACACATAAAAAAAATTCAAAAAAATCTTTTTCGAATGAGGAAAAAATATTTTTTAATTTTTTAATTTTTAATTACTTTTCCTAAGTTTTTCGGGTTAATTTTTCCATTAATTAAATGGAAAAAACCCGTTCGTGGTAAATAAGTCATCTGGACTCCGAATTCAGTGATTGAAGGCTCTAACCTTAGGCCAAAAATCATTCTTGATTAGCCAGCCAGTCAGAACCAACTTTCAGATCAGCAATCAGACACATAATGCCTTTTTTCTCAAAAAAGTCAGTTTTGAGGATGAAAATGATTTTTTATTAAAAAAATGATTATTTTGGAGAATATCAAAAATCTCCAAATTAATCCAAATTCAGTGAAATAAAAGGCTAAATGACATCTCATGGAGCACTTATGATGACTGGAGTTATCATAACTCAGCTTCAGTCATCATTAAGAGAGCAATTAATTTATTATCAGTTAGCAAACATGACATCTCCAGCTAAAGATGATATGGAGAGCTCTCATTCATCTGTGATTTGATCAAGGTGAAGACTGAAGCTCACACCATCAGTGGGCTTCCCAAACCTATCACAGACTCCAGCCAGACCTAAAAAGGTGTTTCTACCAACATCAAGGAGCCTCCTTCACCAGTTCACGCCCCTCCTTAGTAGGTTGCACCTTCCACACGTGTGGGCCTATTCAAGGGTGGATTTTAGTGCTTTTAGTTGGAGTGGGAGCGCCTTTCCTGGGGGGATTCATCCCCTCACTCTCGGTCCTCCGATTTAGGTTTGGCTCTGCTGTTAGGTGGTGTTGATGCCTAGAAATTCATAGGCGACAACAGCAAGGGATTCTCCCCAGTCAACGTTTCCAATTAGCCCGTGACTGTTTGGTGTAGGGAATCCATCCGGTTTGCACTCTGACTACCATAGGTCAAGTACCAAAAATAAAAGGGTTTACCGGTTGCGGCCCAATCCACCGTATATATTTTTGTATTTTTTGGCTTAAAGTATGATATGCAAGTGCCTATTCAACATGCATACCTGATAAAGAATGCCAGGAGTATTCACAATGTGATGTGCAGGTTCTTACCTCTTGTCTTAAACTCCCAAGCATCTAAATCACACACATTGCAAGAAAATAAATACTAACTAGGCTATCTTTAGAGAGCTAAATATTAGTACATGAGTAATGCAATATTGTCCATGTGTTATGGCAAATCACAGATAGCTGTTCTTATAACCAAAACATATAAACATGAATAAAAGTATACATGACAAGATAGCTCATCAACAGTCAAAAAATCCCATTACTCATAGTGAAAAACATCACAGGATATAGTAGAGAACAATCAGGCAAGAACATAGGTTCATAAAGTTAGAATTCTCTCATAATTAATGAAACACAGTCGAAAATGAAGTAGTTCCCATTCAACATTGTTCATTTTATCACATTGAGACATTCCAAATAGCATGTTCTCCGACAGGCAAAATTTGCAATATCTGATTGTAAAATGAAATAGTTCCTCTTACAAACAATAGTTCACAAGTTTTTCCAGGGAAAAATCCCTTGTAAGTTCTAATTTTCGTATATTTAAACCAAATCAGCTAATTGCTTAGGCTGCCCCCAAGTGTGTGACCTTTGGGTTCCTCTAAATCATTTAATATCCCCATTTTTGTCTTTTCTACGAGTACTCATGATTCACTTCATGCGTTACATTCTTAGAGTATTCGGCAAAGCGGGATCCACTTGGTAACTGATAGATCTTTCTAGGCTTGGGATTTTGTCGCCATTGATTTTGCTACTCCATCTCCCTGCTATGTCCCCTTGTGGTAATAATTTATAAAAAATCTCTTGATTTCATCTGCAATTACACGACATTTATCATTAATAAGGACTGTATTTTCCAATAAACCAAAATGCATCAACAAAATGAGTAGTCATCAAAAGAGGCCTTATACTGTCATAAAAACCCTAATAAACGCCAGAACCACTGTCTTATCCATAAGGGTTTAAAACTGATGAAACGACGGGGAGAGAAAACTTATCGGTAGCTTAAAATACTAAAACCTCGGCTGAGGTAGTCTTACCCACAGTTGCGCAGACGGATCTCCAACAGGAAACATGACCCATGAGAACGTTAAGTTCATTGGAGTCGAAAAATCTAGACTCAAAATCTATGTGAAAAAGTCTCAGTCGACGATCGGAAGGCCATCAACGTCGGACACTCAGTGCATTACACAGCCACAAGGGCGGAGGGGGAAAGAATACGGCCTCCGATCCAACACAAGGTGATGATGACCTGACAAAGCATCGGTGGGTAGAGCGGTTGTATGTCAAATACTTAGTTTAATTGGGAGCCGTAATGGTGGAAGATACACAGAATAACTCCTCCAATAATGTGAATCAAGCCAAACCACAAATAAGTTAAGGTATTCATTCGATTTCCGTAGCGGAGGCTCCCTAAGAAAACATGGTGCCGATAAGTTGCTTAAACGAATTCTTAAACATCGGTTAGTAGGGGAACTAAGTTCTCGAGAGGAAAATGCAGCTCGACGAATAACAAAACAAACTCTAAACTCCGCGACCCATAGCAGCTTCAGACATAAGTAACTTTTTTTTTTTTTTTACAATAGGAAGAGAGTTAACCTCAAAAATAGTCCAAGAGTAAAATACGACAAAAAGTTCATGGATACAAACAATTCAAGGCAACATTAAAATCATGAGGGGGTCCAAAATTAGAAAATTTGGGGGAAACAGTTGCAGCTACAACAATTGGCGGCTACCTGGTGAACCTAGATCTCTGGACAATTATTCCTTGAGTGACAAACTATTTAACAACAAACGAACCTATTGAATTCTTCCAGCTATCTGGATTTCTCAAATGGAAAACATATGTACCTTTAATCATTGATGATAGTCCGATTTGGGAGAGTGGAAACCAGGATTTTCAAGTCAAGATAACTCTTTTGAGGCCGAAACATGAATTTCATTTGTTACCTCTGTTTTCAGGTAGCTTCCAGCTCAAACACCACAGGATTGTAGCCTAAGGTAAACAGAAATATTCAGTTGTTCCTCATTCCCATGCCATTTTGCACTTTTCGTGCTTTTGAACTTTTGTTCGTTTCATATGAGTCCTCCTGCATGCCTTTCTTTCTGAATTTTAATTCAGGCTCCTCTATCCCTAGTGTCCTTTTGTGTGAGAGATGTATTCATGTTTCAACTCACGAACGGAGAGGAACTTTTGGTGATTTAGTACTTATGGCTCAACATTTGTTTTGAGATATAATGCTTTCATAGGAGCTTTCAAATCTTATCTGTATTTTGGCATTCAATCCTTGGCATGGGATCATTTATATATAATATAATGTTTACCTTGCTTCTTTTCCATGGGCCCTTTGCTGTCACTCCTTGGGACATTTAAATGTGACATGGATGGAGCCTCAAAATAGTATTCCCGACCCTTTGATTCTGGTTTATTTCACAGGGGTTAAGTAGGACTTCAATGTGTACATAGCCACTCAGGAAAACTGCTAAAATGGAAGAAATCCTTTTAGATAAACAATAATACATAGTCTTATACCCAAGAATTTTAATCATTCCAAAATTCTGATGTTCTCCCTGCAACCGCGGGTTTTCCTCCTTTATTGAAATCAATAGAATTTAAAATAAAACAAAAACTAAACCATACAACTCAGAAAGACGGCCAAGCCAGATTATTTATATACAAGATAGAAGAACAAAAACAAAACTCAAGAAAAATAAGGTTTGAGAACTAAACCATTTATTGGTAAGTTCTCTTCCCACCCTTGTAATTATTGCAACCTATAAGTTGAGGTGCCAAGCTTTGCCGCAATCTGGAAAGGACCTACCCACAACTACTGGAATTTCGTGTGTTTTGCTTTCTCATCATGGGGGTGGTCCCACTTGAGAACCAAATCCCCCACCTCAAAATATTTTGTCCCAGCCTTATGTTTATCAAACCACCTCTTTACTACCTCTTGTTTTTGTTTAAAACGCTCTCTGGATTTAGATCGAGACTCTTCTTCCTTCAGGAGATTATATATCCTCATTTGCAAGACTTCATTATCCGATCCCCTAGATTCTTGAGCTATTATGGAAGAGGGTAGCATGATATTGGGGGGTAGAATGGCCTCTTTACCATACACAAGGGTATACGGAGACATTCCTATAAAATACTTGGGGGTGACTCTATCAGCCCAGAGGGCGTTTGGTAAAGCTGAGTGCCAACTCCTCTGATTTTCTATCACCATCTTTTTTAAAATCCTGATTAGGTTCTTGTTTGTAGACTCAGCTAAGCCATTTCCCTGTGGATAATAATTAGCAGAGTAATGAAACTTAATCCCTTTCTTATGAGAAAAAGTAATTAATCTTATTGAGGAAAAGTAAGTAGCATTGTCAAAAAATAAAGAAACTGGAACTCCAAACCTGGTCATAATATGGTCTTGGAAGAAGTCTATGACCACAATCTCATTGATTTTGGGCAACAGGATGGCATCGACCCAGTGAGTGAAGTAGTTAGTTGCTATCAGAATATACTTGTGTTGCAGGGAAGAATTTGGCTTTATCTCCCCAATGATATCTAACCCCCATTATTCAAAGGGCTCTATTATTATCACAGGCTTCAATGGCCTTGCTGCTCTAGCTTGTCTTCCGCTACACCTTTGACAAATGTCACACTTCCTGACATGGGCGTGTGCATCTTTGAAAAGTGTGGGCCAATAGTATCCGGCTCTGAGAATTTTGTGAGCTGTAGTATCTCCCAAAATATGTCCCCCCGCAGGCCTGTCATGCAAATCTGACATTACCTTCTTCGCATCTTCCTTTTCTAAGCATCTAAGAAGAACTCCATCGTAATTTTTTTCTGAATAATATTCGTTCAATAATTTGATAGGAGGCTGATTTAAGATGCAATGATCTTCTTTGCTTAGAATTCCAATGTTCTGGCAACGATCATGTCTGAAGGTAATGCACAAGGTCTCGATACCAAGATTCTGGGGCTGTGAAAAGAGGACATACATCCATCAAATGTAATTCAGCCTCATCTTCCCAGGCATGTTCTTCATTGTTCCTATTTTAAGTCATTAGTCTGCACAACCCTTGCCCTTTAACTATAGAAGCTAGCCTGAAATTGAGGTCATATTCTTGAAGAGCTATTACCCAATTACCCCTTCTTTCTCCTAACTCCTTCTGTACAAAAAGAGACCTCACAGCTAGGTGTGGGACGATTACCTTGGTTCGGTTTTTTAGTATGTAGGGCCTGAATTGTTTCACTTCTTTGAACACTACATAAGCTTGTTTATCTATATCCAGGTAATTTAATTTTACCCCTTGCAGACCAGTGGTCATAAAATATATGGGGAATTCATCTCCCCCATCTTCCTTCTGAGTAAGCATAGCTGCTAGTGAATCATCAGATGTGAAAGTGTACAGAATAAAATATTTATCGAAATCTGGGATTTTGAGAGAGGGTGTGTGTGCAACAATGGTTTTAATCTTGCTGAAGGAATTCTTCTCAATCTCAGTCCACTTGAATTGTACACTTTTCTTTACCATTTGCTGCAAAGGTTTAACAATTTGAGCGAAATCTGGCACAAACCTTCGCACGAAGTTTATTGTCCCCATAAATGATTGAATCCCATTTTTATTATGGGGCAAGGGGATCTGTTCAATATCTTTGATCCTTTTTGGGTCTATGGAGATTCCCTTATTTGAAACTATGTGACCCAACAACTTACCCTCAGTGACAATGAACATGCACTTTTTGGGGTTGAGTGAGATACCATATTTTTGGCAGTGTTCAAAAATATTCTTTAGATGAAGTGCGTGTTCTTCTCTCCTCTTTGAGAATATCATGATGTCATCGAGGTACACTATAGCACTGCATCCAATCAAACCACGGAAAGCTATGTCCATAGCCCTCTGGAATGTGGCTCCAGCATTTGTGAGCCCAAACGGCATTCTTCTGGAGGCAAAAGTTCCCCACTTGGTCCTGAATGTTGTTTTCAATCTGTCTTCTTCAATTACTAATATTTGATTGTAGCCTGAAAATCCGTCTAATAAAGATAAAAGTTCAGAACCTGAGACCATTTGTAGTAGTTGCTCCATGGGTGGAACATGATAATTGTCTTTATCCAAAGTGCGATTCAAGTTTATGAAATATACACATAGCCTAATTTCTCCATATTTCTTCCTAACCGGTACCATATTTGAGACCCATTCCGAGTGTCTAACCTTAAAAATGATTCTAGCATCCAATAATTTCTTGACTTCACTCTAGATTAGAGGTTCCAATTTTGGGTGCATTTTCCTTAAAGGTTGCTGATAAGGTTTGACTCCAGATTTGATGGGGACAACATGTTGGATGATACTGGTGTCATATGTCTTCATATCTTCGTATGTCCAAGCGAAAACATCTTTATATTGCTTAAAAAGACCGATAAACTTATTTCTTTCTGCTGGTGAACAACATTTTCCAAGATTCACATATTTAGGCTTTGTCTCAGTTCCTAAATTTATCAATTTGAACTATAGAGATGAGCTTTGAGTCTTCACGTTTGTTGGTCTTATAAAATTTTCATTTAAATCAAACATCTGCTCTAAGATTCTGACTCCTTTAGGGATGAAATTATCAAATTTCAGCTTGGCCTGATGTTCTTCATCATTGATAATCACCCCTTTAAATACCTTGTCATTTGTTAAGCATTCTATAATCTACTGATAATCATCGAACACTCGTAGGTTGGTAATCATGTCTGGAACCAAGGGCTTGAAAAGTAATTCAACGGAGCACCGATTATTAGATGGCACAAGCCTAGCAGCTGATGTGGCCAACAAATCAGCTGCTACATTCTTAAGTCTTGGAATTGACATAATATTAAATGCGTTAAAACACTTGAGTAAATCCCATACCTCATTTTGATAAGCTTTTAAGTGAGGCGAAATGCAATGTACTGGATTCCTAATTTGTTTTACAATTATTTCAGAATCTCCAAAAACTCTCAGATTATTTGCCTTTAATTCAATTGCTTTTCTTAAACCTTGAACCAATGCTTCATATTCAACTATGTTATTTGTTTATTCAAACTCTAACCTACATGAAAGAAAATGTTTATTATTCTTGGTGTCTATCAAGACATAGCCGGCTCCTGACCCTTCTAACGTTTTAGATCCATAAAAAAAAAGTGTCCAGAAATCACTAACTACTGCATGGGAATCTACTTCTACTGCTAAGTTTACTATTTTACAATCGATTTCATTAGCCTGTGAAAACTGAAGGAGATTAGGTTGAGCATCTGATGTGTTGCTAGCTTCTTCTGCTTGGTAATTTCCCAGATCTAACTCAATAAAGTAATTTCCCAACACAGAATCCACTGGTTCATTTTTTTCCTCAAACTGAGTAACGTTGCATTTCATATGAGGCTCCCTCAAAATTTTGATTTGATTTGGGATTCCTTTATATGGCAGCCACATATGTGACCAGTCTGAGGCAAAATATCTGTTTAGTTTTGCCGACTAGTCCCTGCTCAGAAAAAACCCATAAGCGTCTGGTATGTCAGCCACCACAATATCAATAACTTGACACACCTTATCATTTGAAGATAAGCAAATGAGAACATCCTCAATATCCCCAATTACCTTCACATTCGTTCTATCGAACTAAACAACCCTCTAGGTGGATGTTTTAGGCTACCCATTTATCCTTTTGCAGATCGACAGTGGCATAAAGTTAACCGATTCCCCTGAGTCTACCAAACAATTATGTATGTTGTGGTTAAAAATTTCAAACGTGAGGAGAAATAGTGGATTCTTTCTTTTAGACTTAATTCCTACGCTTGCTTCTCCAATTTTTTCCTCCCTGGGTCGATTGCCGGTGGGTAGCCATTCCTCTGATGCTTCAAGCACTTTCCAAAGATTTTATTTCTGCTACAGCACCTTACACATTTCAAATAATGAGATATTCGCCTTTACCTTCTTTATATCCTCCACAATGTCATATTCCATCTTAGGTTCGGTGGGATTTGGTTTACCATTATTTGTTTTCCCTTCATTGGGATTGGTGAACATGTTAGTCTGTCTAGGATCTTGGATGGTGATGGTAAATTCCAGAACTTCATTAGCTGAGGAGTTATTCTGAAATTTCTTAACATTCCTTCGAATCCTTTTAATCTTTGGGAGCATGAGCCTGTTTTCTTTAGCCAACCCTTGGCTTCTTGTTGTTACATTCGTTTCCATGACATCCTTGTATCCCAAATTCCTTTATTCCTCGGCATCAAATAACGAAACATAGTCCCATAGAACCATGGCCTCATCCTCTTGTTCTTTCATTGATGTGTTACTGTCCTTCCTTTCTTCATCTTCATCTTCTTTTCAGAGTGGGGTTGTTGGTGGAAAGTGCAAAAATTGTCCATTCCTACCTCTGTTAAATTCATAGATGCCAAATTTTGCAGGGGGGGGGGGGGGGGGGGGGGGGGGGGGGGGGGGGGGGGGGGGGGGGCATTGGGATTGATTGTTATCCTCCCATTTATTGTAATAGGGCTTGTAGAAATTTTGAGCTTCCTTTTCCTTTTCCAAGTCTATGATTTTGTTAGAAATCTTCTGCATCATTTTTTCCATCCCTTCAAAATCTGGTGATTGCTCCTCCTTAGGCTTAGTAAACAACAAATCTTTCCTTCCCACATTTTTCTCTCCTGATCGTTTGGGATAATCTTCGATACTTTCCCTTTCAACCTCTACTTTCTCCGCCTCCTCATAGGTTTCAGCTAGAGTAGGCTTGGCCTTTATTTTCGCAAACACGGCCAACTTGGGTCCTAAAGCTGAGGTATAGTATTCAATTAGGAATTTGTCCGAAGGTTTGTCAGCTTCATAAAAATTCTTAAGATATGCTGCAAATATTTGGGTGAAACTATGCACCTTCTCCTTCCTTTCTTTCTTTAAGGCGCATAGTCCTTTCATGAGAGCTGCATGAGTTTTTTGTGTCGCATACTTACTTCTAAAAATCCTCTCAAAGGTATCCCAATCAGGGATAGAATTTTCAGGCAAACCAAAGTACCACGATGCTGCAGCTCCTTTGAAGGTGTGAGGGAACAGTCTGCAAACTACATCCTCATACTCCCTAGTCCTTAACCCTTCTATTGCCAAATAGAAACTTTGCAAATGGTTGTCTACTAGTATCTTCTCATTAGGGTCAAATTTGGGCAGCATCTTTTCAAAATATTGAGGTAAATCGTGCAAAGGAGGTGTTAGGTTTAAAGGTGATCTAGCTTTCCAGGAAGGTGGTGGATTCGGTGGGTTGGGAGGTTGATTTGCGTTCACGCCTGCCATGAGTCTGGGTGGAGAACGAGGGGGTGAGGGAGTAGGAGTGTGAACAAAATAACTATGAGGATTATTCGGGCCTACTTGATTCAAAGGCAGTACAACTTCCTGTAAGGCTGTTTCTACAAAATCTTCCCAATCCCCAACCAACACTGAGTCTTCCAATATAGGACAATCTTTCCTTTTATATTCTCTTATGGGAAATTTAGGGATGATCGACAATCCTCCAATCTTCTTCACATATGCCCTAGTGTGTCTTCTCAGATTATTAACAACTTTGTTGTCAACAAAATACAAATGTTCTCTACCCCCTTCTTCCGGAATTGGATTATGAAACACACTACTTTCTGAACTATTACCGGTGGAATAGTCTTGGGAAAATGGGTTTCCTCGGCCAGCCATGCACTGGAATCCCTCTTTCCAGCGCCAGAAACTATTGATTCCTGGAAATTCATAGGAGACAATAGCAAGATATTCTCCCCATTCAACGTTCCCAATTAGCCCGTGACTATTTGGTGTAGGGTATCCGTTCGGTTTGCGATCCGGCTACCGTAGGTCAAGTACCAAAAATAAAAGGGTTTACTGGTTGTGGCCTAATCCACCGTACATATTTTTGTATTTTTTTGCTTAAAGTATGATATGCAAGTGCCTATTCAACATGTAGACTTGATAAAGAATTCCAGGAGTATTCACAATGTGATGTGCAGGTTCTTACCTCTCATCTTAAACTCCCAAGCATCTAAATCACACACATTGCAAGAAAATAAATACTAACTAGGCTATCTTTAGAGAGCTAAATATTAGTACATGAGTAATGCAATACTGTCCACATGTTATGGCAAATCATAGATAGCTGTTCTTATAACCAAAACATATAAACATGAATAAAAGTATACATGACAAGCTATCTCATCAATAGTCAAAAAATCCCATTACTCATAGTGGAAAACATCATAGGATATACTAGTGAACATTCAGGCAACAACATAGGTTCAAAAAGTTAGAACTCTCTCACAGTTAATGAAACATAGTCGAAAATGAAGTAGTTCCCATTCAACATCGTTCATTTTATCACATTGAGACATTCCACATAGCACCTTCTCCGACAGGAAAAATTTGGAATATCTGATTGTAAAACGAAATAGTTCCTCTTACAAACAATATTTCATAAGTTTTTCCAAGGAAAAAGCCCTTGTAAGTTCTAATTTTCCTATATTTAAACCAAATCAGCTAATTGCTTGGGCTTCCCCCAAGCATGTGACCTTTGGGTTCCTCTAAATCGTTTAATATCCCCATTTTTGTCTTTTCTGTGAGTACTCATGATTCGCTTCATGCGTTACGTTTCTAGAGTATTCGGCAAAGCAGGATCCGCTTGGTAACTGACGGATCTTTCCAGGCCTGGGATTTTGTCGCCATTGATTCTGCTACTCCATCTCCCCACTATGTCCCCTCGTGGTAATAATTTATAAAAAATATCTCGAGTTCATCTGCAATTACACAACATGTATCATTAATCAGGACTGTATTTTTCAATAAACCAAAATGCATCAACAAAATGACTAGTCATCAAAAGAGGCCTTATACTGTCATAAAAAGCTTAACAAATGCAAGAACCAGTGTCTTATCCATAAGGGTTTAAAACTGACAAAACGATGGGGAGAGAAAACTTATCGGCGGCTTAAAATACTAAAACCTCGGCCGAGGTAGTCTTACCCACAGCCGCATAGACGGATCTCCAATAGGAAACGGGACCCGTGAGAACGTTAAGTTCATCAGAGTCGGAAAAGCTAACTTAAAATCTAGGTGAAAAAGTCTCAGTCGGTGATTGAAAGGCCATCAACGTCGGACACTCAGTGCGTTACATAGCCGCAAGGGTAGAGGGGGAAAGACTACAGGCTCCGATCCAACACAAGGTGATGATGACCCGACAAAGCATCGGCGGGTGGAGCGGTTGTATGTCGGATACTTAGTTTAATTGGGAGCCGCAATGGCGGAAGATACACAGACTAACTCCTCCAATAATGTGAATCAAGCCAAACAACAAAGAAGTTAAGGTCTTCGTTCGATTTCCGCAGCAGAGGCTCCCTAAGGAAACATGATGCCAATAAGTTGCTTAAACAACTTCGGAAATAGCGGTTAGCATAGGAACTAAGTTCCCAAGAGGAAAATACAGCTCGACAGGTAACAAAACAAACTCTAAACTCCGCGACCCACAACAGCTTCAGACATAAGTAACTTTTTTGTTTTTTTTTTTACAACAGGAAGAGAGTTAACCTCAAAAATAGTCCAAGAGTAAAATACGACAAAAAGTTCATGGATCCAAACAATTCAAGGCAACACTAAAATCATGATGGGGTCCAAAATTAGAAAATTTGGGGGAAACACTTGCAGCTGCAATAGGTGGTCAGGTTGGTTAGGTTATCTGGTTTGGTTTTAGGGTTTTAGCACTCTCTCATTGTATAAATAGAGGCTCTTTCAGCTCTATCAGGGTGGATGATTGATGTAAAGAACTTCTGGTAAAATATTGTAACGGTTGTTTCTCTTATGCAACCTATTATGTAATAAATAAAGGCTTTGTAGGCTCACGCTGTGTGCATCCTGGGTCCATATGTTCCAGCTAATGAGGTGAAATTGTTCTAGTTTCTTTAGTTTTGATAATATGTGGGTATTAATACATGCTTTAGAGGGCTTCTATAAGCACGTACGAATAGGTATTTGTAGCTTCAAGATACCTATTTATTTCATTTACTTTCAAAAGCATCAAAGAGCATTGTTTTATTCAGCTGTATTTCATGATTTTGAGATTTGATTAGTAAATGATACATGTTTTAACCCCCATGTTTCCAAGTGTATAAGATTGTGTTTACAAATCACTTCATTGTACCAAGTAAGAGGCTGAGTTAAGTTGCATCTACTCTTCTTGGAGCAAAGCATATGTACCTAGCATCTGCATGCCATTGGGATACAAAGTGATTTCAGGGATTCAAGATCCAAGTGGTTCATCTTCTCCATTCACCCTAAAGTCAATTTTTTTCATTATTTTACTTTATGTTGCAAGTAGTATCTTGATCTATAAAGTAAATCTTTTGCATTTACTTGCTTCCATTTCTAGATCTAGGAAATGTTCTTTCTCTTCGATCTAGTTGGTATTTGAAGCAGCACAAGGTTAATATATTTTGCTCAAATGCTAGGTGTATTTTTGTAGTATATTCTATTGTTTAACCCATCATTTTGCTGGTAAATAGCTCGCTGGTTTTTGTTAGTTTTTCAACATTTAAGCTAGCATTATGATAAGATATTTTCACTGAGAGAATAACAAGCACAGCAATCACATAAGCATATCACAAGAGACAAGAGACACAAAGCTTTTAGGAGGGGAAACCATAAATGGAGAAAACCCCTCAACTTCCTCTAAGATAGTATCACCACAAGATGTGAACCCAAAACAGTAAGATGACCTCCCTTCACAACAGTAGCCTTCTGTCTTCTGTCAAGCCCAAGAATTTCCTTCTCCAAAAGTGCGCCACACTTGAGAGAGCAAGAGAGCTAAGTCACAAGTGATAAATAGAGAGACTCTCACTCTCTATTTATATTATTCCGTTGACTTGAAGTGCACTCAACCTAATAATTACTACTTGAGCCTACACCTTAATTAGTGTATAATAAATCAAGTGCCCCTAAACAGTGGGGACTTACCCAATGACTTGATATGACTTGTTTACATTATAATCCTCCCGATCGGAACATTGGGGCATGACCACATGACTCAAATACATAATAGAACCATCCCGGAATAAACATCGGGTTACAATAATATAAAATACATAGAAGAATACATTCCGAAGTTACATATACATCAACACTCCCTCTTAACTAGGAAGTTATTCTTTCGACACAATTTTTCAGCACTGGTCTTCTTCTCTGCATCAACTGGATCATCTGAGTCATCTTCATCTTCAAGTCATCTAAATCTGGATCATCTCTCGATCTGGATCATCATCAAATGGTATCACAGGATCTAGATCATCACTCGATCTAGATCATCATCAAATGGTATCATAGGATCTAGATCATCACTCGATCTAGATCATCATTACTGCTGGATCTGGATCATCTCTCGATCTAGATCATCATCTCTGGACTGGATCTGGATCATCACTCGATCTGGATCATCATCTCTGGACTGGATCTGGATCATCACTCGATCTAGATCATCACTGCTGGATCTAGATCATCACTCGATCTGGATCTCTCGAAGTCATCATAACTGGATCTGGATCATCTCTCGATCTGGATCTCCGCTGGTCATCATCATGGGTATACTATCTCGTCATAGGAAGTTCTACAGAGCCAGCCCTT
>LPNX010192293.1:0-22084 GCA_001517045.1 Pseudotsuga menziesii | reverse complement strand
CTAGAATTCTGTTATTATACAACGGCTACTTATTATTTGAAATGTTTTTTTAAGATCCTCCAATTGTTTGCTGTTTCCACGTTTTATATATATATATATATATATATATATATCTAGAATTCTGTTATTATACAACGGCTACTCATTATTTGAAATGTTTTTTTAAGATCCTCCAATTGTTTGCTGTTTGCACGTTTTTTCCATCTTCTATAATGATAATGGCTACGGCTACTCATGATTTGAAATGCCCCTCTTTTCCTGGACGTTTATGCCATATTCTATAAGGACAACATTATATCTCATATTTTGCCACGTTGATATGCGTGTAGTTGATCGTGTTAACATCGAGTGAGGGTTTGCCACGTTGGATATTCTTAAGTTGATCATGTTAAGATGTGGGCGGTTATATTAACATGGGTAAGGGTTTTTGTTATGGCTGTCAGGTCACACAAGGATGCATTTTTAATAACTTAAATATTGCTAACGGTTTTGATGGTGGCTATTTTTAATAACATAAAGTTACTTTTTTTCTCTCGACGTGGACAAAGGATATTGATTGGTACAGTGACAATTTTATTTTATTATTTTTTATGTATTTATTAAAAAAAGTATATTTATATTTAAATATTTAAATTTATTTTTTAAGAATATTAATAGTGTTTTTTATTTTTTATTTTGAAACTAAATTGTTATTATAAGTAATTTTTAATATATGAAATTAAAGATTAACGTTATCATGTAAATATTATTTAATTTAAAAATATAAAAATAAATTAAAATTGTTGTTAATTGGTTAAGATCTTGATAATAATTTAAGATTTAGAAATTAATTACAAGTTGAATTATACTCCTTCAAATATGATTAGGTTTTTTTATTAATATAGTTTATATTTTCATAAAAAAAATTGAAATTATAATAATATTATATATGGTGAGAAGAATTTATGTTTTCTTGTTTTTAGTATTATAAATTTTAAAATACTACAGCATCATAATTAAGTTAACAATATTACAACATCATTGATGTAAAATAACTTTGAATTAGGGTAGTTTTGCATTACAATGGAACACCTTAACCAAATGAACCAAAGAGAAATGAAAATTGACTAAAGTATTTAAAATGCAATTCATAATCATTACAAATAATAAAATATTAATAAACCTTAAAATAAGAAAACCTCTAAATCATATCATTAGCTAATAATAATATTAATGTGAAATACAAATTAATTAAAAAAAATGATTTAAAAATACTTAACTATAATATAATTTTGGCTACACCTTTACCAAATGAGTTAGCTAGCCTAAATTGAATTTGGTCAAGGAAAATTTATGAAACTCAAAGTAAAATTAACTTTAAATCAAACTTAATTATCTTCTAAACACATTTTGAATTATATACTTATTTGAAACTTTTAATGATAAATTATTTTTTGAAACTTTATTTTCTTTACATGATATAATACCATTCTTAATGAAAATAGTTTACACTTATAATAGTTTAGGAAATTAAAAGTTTCACTCCCAATTAAATGAAAAATTAAAACAAAATATAAACATTTTTAACTTTTACCTATGAGATGGTGATAATGTGAATTTTTTTCTAATAGATAAAATTAGAGAAAAGAAATAAAATAAATAAAGTAGCCACACAACAAGTTTGATATTTAATTTGGATTTTTAGTAGCACAACCCTTAGTGGCCAACAAAACTTAAGTAGAACACTTCATTGAGAACCTCTCATCCATAACCATTTGACGCACACACACATATATATGACATTGGATTAGAGATTTTTATGACATACAAAAATAAAAAAATGTTTGTGTAACACCAAGTGCATTGCTCTACAAGGAAGTATGACATGTATTTATATTTAGTTTAAAATTTTATAAAAACATTAATTAAAAGTAAAATCAACATAGTTTCATCTTAAACCTTAATATATCAAGAATTTACACAAATAAATATGTAAAAGTAATAACAAATAACAAAGTTATATATTTCATTTTGAAATAGACTAAGTATTAAAAAATTAAATTTATAAAATCATAAATTTTATAATAATAATAAATTAAAATAGTTCCACATAAGCTTAAATTAAAAAAATATAAAATAATGATATATTCAAAAATTAATATGATAATTAATTTAATAAATACATATATACTATAAAATAATGATGTATTCAATAATTATAATGGTAAAACTTTAGGGTAAAAGAATGGTAAAGTGTCTCACTTTTTGCCATTCTTGCGATGAAATTTATGAACTAAAAGTATTTGTTTAGAAATTTACAAATCCATCAAGAATTAGATAATGGTGTAATAAAACAAAAGTTTTCACTATGAATGAGCTTTTATATGGTATTTTTTTTAAATAAAAAAATTATTTTTATCTTATTTATTTCATTTTATTTAGAGGCCATTTACTATTATTTCAGATATCTCATAAGTACTCACAAAACTGTGACCCCCCATATCTAACTTTATTTACTTTTTTAATTCCATTTTTTTTTAACAAGTTTTTTTATAGACACATTTAAGATTGTTGTACATATTTTTGAATTTTATTTTATCATATATTTTAATTATTATTAACTTATCAATATAAATAATAAGTTTTATGTGTATGTAAAAGATGGACCCAAAAAGCTATCATTTTAAGACATCAAAATCAATACTTTTTCATATGAATATCGAAATAATATACCACTGATTGTTAAAATTATTTTTTTTAATTTTTTTACTCACAATTTTTATTTTTTTATAATAAATATTTGAAATAAATTTATAAAAATAGAACGATTTTCTTGGAGCAAAGTGAGACACACTACCATGAAGTTTACCCTTTAATAAATACATATGTACTTATGCAAAATAAACCATTTTAAAGGAAACTATTGAAATTCAAAAGAACAAATTGTATTGCCATACATTTTCATTTGTAACATGCATGGATTCTACAAAGAAAGTTCAATGTTTAAATATGGTGTGGTTATTATTTTTTCATTTCTATGATGATATGGAGGTAATAAGAATGTTACTATAGCCAAATTTATTATCATTTAGATCATTATAGTATTATTTATTCTTATTGGACTTACATATTCAAGGTAAAATAAAGAATATGAATAAAAATGATAATAATCATTCCTTCAACCACCAAACCTATATCAATATTCCTAAGTTCAACTAAGTTCATTTTTCAACTAAATATTATGTCATGCAATTTAGAAGACTAACAAAAACTCATTTACCTTTCTACCTTAGGTACACACTCCACCAATTAGTAACCTATGTTCTTTGAAAAGTACAGGAGGTTCTCAACCAAGAATTATGCTAAATTCAACATATACACAAATCCATGGAAAATGTAATGATAACTAGAGGAGACATCCCCATTACTTTTCAAGTTTTCCCTTCAAACACTATAATTTCAAATTCACAACAAACCTTCCAAATCTAAAATCTATGATTCCTTAACAAGTTATTCATGTGGATTGACCTAATATTTATATATTTCACTTCTTGATCCATCCTCAAATAGTTTTCCATAAGAAGAGCACCATTGGAAACTCCCTATCAAGATTTAGTTAGCATTCTAGTTTTAGTTTTTTTTGGCTTTGAAATTATGTAATACACCAAACAATTGTTAAATTGTTTATTATTTTGAATATTTTTTTTAAAATTTTAATTTGAAAAATAAAGTCGAAATAAATGTAATCGATTATTATTATTGAATAATTAAATAACTAAGAGGAATCAAAACTGAAGTAGCTGTTAAAAGAGTGTTTTCTCACCCACAAGTGGAAATGCCAAATGAAAAAAAATGTTGAGTGATAAGTTAAGTGATGGGAGTTCGCACGAAGTTGGCTCCACTTTTTGGTGCCACTTAGGAAATCAGAAACGCACTTCCGAAGTGAAAATCAAGAACGCATATGCGTTATTGATGGTACGTTTGGAATAACCCGAGCCCAAACACAAGGCTAAGGTTCATGGAAATGTATATCGCATATGCGATATGTAACATTTCCAAAACGCATATGCGATATATCGCAAGTGCGATATGCAACATTTAGCAAACGCATATGTGATATATCGCATATGCGTTTTTTAGAACTACCCAACAAATGTGTTATGATTGATCGGAATGCCAACAACTCTTAGAAATGGACCTCTCAGATGTTTTTGGAGTACACCCACAATGTCAATCATAGTAGGTCGTTCTTTAGGGGATTCGTTTACACATAGAAAACCCACACTTGTGAGTTCTATGAGGAAATTGATATTTTAATCTTCTTTAAGTGTTTGCACCAGAATGAGAGAGGGACTTTAGTAATGTATTTGGTTGTTGATTTATCTACATCTATTTTCACTCTATTAATATTAAGTGAATCATATGGTTGCATATGTATATGAATTTATTCCATATGAAAATTAATGTGGTTCATGCTCATTCTTAGCTTAATTGTAAGAATAGCTCATGGCTAGGATAAGTTAGGTAGAAATGCATTCGACATCTATAAATATATCTACATAATAGGGTCTTAAAATAGAATAAAATCACAAAAAAGCGTACACATCCAAACGACAATTGGGTCCACATAGTAGTCAAAAGTGCCATCACAAATGAAAGAGGTTCTAATTGGGACCTCCGATTGGACACTCTATCCTTGTTGATGAAGGGTCATTTTTCCCTGTCAACACATCTTAAGTGGGCCAAAATGTCCACCATATCAAGAGGCATGAGCTTCCCAAATCAAAACTAAGGATCCTAGAGTGTTGGGTAGGAAAATTTAATTATGCATAAACATCCACCCCTCCCAAATACAAATTAATTTGGGTGGGATGATGAAAGGCCTGCCAAATTGACCCAAAGAAAGTACTAGTAGCATATAGTTGTTCCAAGCTTCATAGGCAACACAAGGAACAACAAAAATGTGCATTGGTTGAGTTGGAGGGAAACTCAACACATTTGTCGCCTAATTTGAACTCCCTTACTTATATTTAAAGACCACGCGAAACTATTGTAGGTAGGAGGCATGTTTGAGATGGAATTGTTCTTAACTCTTAGAATATGAATTCAAAAGATTAAGGGACTATTATTAGTACAAAAATTGTTTTCCTTATCCAAAACATAATGTCACCATTGCTTCAAGGCCTTCGCTAGATCTCAAAATTCTTTGTCACACGTGTTGTACTTCAGATTGGTGTTTGTCAAAGTCTTGGAATGATAGTTCGTGGGATGACCAACCCATTTTAATATGGCACTAGTAGCATAGTGTGAAGCATTTGTCTCAATCTCAAAGGGATATTGCGAATCCAAAAGGTGCAAAACCAATTTCAAATACAATGTAGTGTTTGAGTTCCAAGAACTCTCATCCATTAACTTTGTTAGGAAAACACAAGTGGATTGGAGAGTTGATGTAGGGGGTATGAAATGTGAGATAAATGAGTAGTAAAATGTTGATAAAAATGTAGGCCACCGATAAATACTTTTTCAAGAAATAACAATGAGGGGATGAGCCAGTTAACAAGAGCTTGTACATTGGCAAGATGAACACCTATTCCAATTTTATCAATAAGAAGTCCTAGATAGTGAATGGAGGTTTCCCAATATAATACTTTTTGTGAGTAACCTGCAATCTGTGAGTTCCAAGCAGCTTTAGTACCAAGTGCACACATAGGTTCTCTTCCTACGTTTTACTAAAAATGATATTTTATTCAAGATATATCACAATGAAAATCCTTGGACGTAGAAGAAACTTAGTCTTAAATCAATCTTATAGGTGTCACTGGAACTCATGCAAACCTAATGATGTTATCCCATTCAACAATTTTATCTTGGTAAAGAATTTGTTACCCTTGAAAATCATCATACTGTGACAAGGGATAGAAATTTTTTGTAGTGATATTATTAAGAGCAAGAGAATCTTTGACACGGAACCACTTCTATGCTTTTGGAATAATGAAGGAAAATGAGCCATTAGGGGAAGAACTAGGTTGGATATGGCCAGATCCCACAAGGGATTAATATTATGTTATAATTCAATAACTTTATGTGGAGATAATTGGTAAGAAAAAGCATTTGTATGGATGCACCAAAAATTAAATCAATGAAATATTGGATAGAACAAGTGGGGGGGAGACCCTCAAGAAGTTGAAAGGCATTTTTTTTGTAAAACATGTTATTTTTTTGTAAGGGGACCACAAAAGAAGTATATCACAAGTGCGATATATTGCATATGCGATATATTGCACTTGCGATATTCAAAAGCAGAAAAAAAAATAAAACAGAGGCCGTGAGCTCATTTTCACAGCATCGGGACAGCGAAACAACGCAGGAGCGAAAAAACGGAGGAGTGAAAAACCGCAGGTGCGATTTGGGTTTTACCTTTTCAAGGTCGAGGCCGAGTTCGAGGTGGAGTTGAGGTGGATTGCTCCAATGGCAGGTATTTATGCTAGTTCAATCCTTTTCATTTAACCTTCCATTCTTTAATTTTTTTCATAATTTCTTTGTTTTTATAATTATTTTGAACAAATTTAAAAAAATAATTGAATGTGAACAATCAAATAATGATTCTAAGTAAATTAACTTGCAATTTTATGTTTAAATGTTAATAAACAACACAAATGAACAACAGAATGTGGAAAACCCACCCTCTAATAACCCACAACAACCTAACCCACAACCAAACCCAGACCTGGAGGGGGAACAAGATAGAAACACACAGATTATTGCATGCTTGGCATGATTGAGGTGCCTTAGCTCATCCATTAGAGGGGGGGGTCATTTGAGAAATTCTTTAGCCGATGCCTTGGACACAATAACAAACACAATTTCTGATGCCCAAGGAGATCTGTACAACATTACCTCATACATAGAATCTAGGAGGCAATACTACTCCGATGGATTGACTCATAAAGACATCAAATCCCTTAAAATTACTAAAGACCAGTTATTTTCATTATTCTGGGACCCCAGCACCGGATTGGTTCCACCCACCAGTCGAGCACATATTTCCATATACTGGTGCATTGAACCAAATATAAAGGCTAATTGGATGGATCGTTGGTATATGGTATTCGATGAAGACCCCCATGGGAATAGGGACATCCCATTTTATTTCCTTAGGAAGTTGTATGCATAATTCATCCTAGGGAAACATGTTAACTACTTCGATCTCTTAGGCAACCAGGGTGTTGGTCATGGGATGCCCCAAGATAGGGAAGGATCTAGGACAGATCCCAACCGTGTGCCACACTCACCACGCACACCAAAACCCCCTCGGGTATATCCTCCTACAGGTCCTGTCATTGAGTATACACAGGAGGCATTACTTGACATGGCAGAGACATTTCTTGAGCATGGGACTGATGTCCAAGGCAATGTAGACCAAGGGGCTGGCACTTCTACGGTGGGCCCATCTACAGATCACAGAGGAGATGCAGAGTCTTTAGAGCGTCGTGTTACTCCACACCCTTGCACATTGTGTGGAGGCATATGCTATGGCCCTGCTTCCGACTTCCGAGATGATGGATTACTTCGCTTTGTAAGTAAAACTCATTATTTTAATATTATATTTTGTTTCATGTCAAAATCTTCAATTGTTTCGCATTTTATTTCTATTTAATTATCTAACAATATTTGTGAACAAATATACAGCTGGTGTCCCATGGCACACCACAGTCGCACATTCCGTCGATCAATGTTGAGAACATTGATGCGACTGTCAATATTTCCTATGGGTTTGGTTCTTCACCAATAGGGGTAAGAACTATACTTGTTAATTTGTCATCTTTATTTATATATATTTATAACTTATAGATTGTAATGTATTCAATATGTATCCTAATTTTGATACTTGACATGTTTTGTTTAGGTTGCCCAGGAAGAGTATATTGTCTCGCAGCCTATTCCCTCTCATGCAGAGGTAGATTCGTAGACACAGGTATTATTTGAAATATGCTTTTAATTATATATATGCTTTTAATTATGTTTCGATTTATTTGGTAGTTCATCATTTTACTTCCAAGTAGTATATATGTCTCTTATTCACTATTTTATATGAAATTGACATATATATATGGTACTTTATATGCAGGCCCCTAGTGAGGCACCGGTGTGTGAAGAGCAACAAACCGGCGGCCCACCGTTGACGAGCCAGCAGGTATGTTTATGTCGATCGCTTTCTTTGTACATTTGTGTACATATATTGATCAAGTAACATTCAATATGTATCCTAATTTTGACATGTAACATGTTTTATGCAGTTTTCCCATGATGAGTATATTGTCTCGCAGCCTATTCCCTCTCATGCAGAGGTAGATTCACAGACACAGGTATTATTTGAAATATGCTTTTAATTATATATATGCTTTTAATTATGTTTCTCTTTGTTTGGAAAAATCATTTTGTAACTTACATATCGCTTTGACATATGTTACTTTATGTAGGAACTTGTTGTGATAGTGGTGCTTGAAGAGCAGCAAAGTGAGGTTGTTGTCAACCCACCTCTTCCCCCCAAACAGGTATGTATGTTTCGCTTTCTTTGGTAGTTCATCATTTTCCTTCCAGGTAGTATATATGTCTCTAATTCACTATTTTATATGAAATTGACATATATATATATATATATATATATGCAGGCCCCTAGTGAGGCACCAGTGCGTGAAGAGCACCAAACCGGCGGCCCACTGTTGACGAGCCAGCAAGTATGTTTATGTAGATCGCTTTATTTGTACGTTTGTGTACATATCTTGATCAAGTAACATTCAATATGTATCCTAATTTTGACATGTAACATGTTTTATGTAGGTTGCCCATGATGAGTATATTGTCTCACAGCCTATTCCCTCTCATGCAGAGGTAGATTCGCAGACACAGGTATTATTTGAAATATGCTTTTAATTATGTTTCACTTTGTTTGGAAAAATCATTTTGTAACTTACATATCGCTTTGACATATATGTTACTTTATGTAGGAACATGTTGTGACAGTGGTGCTTGAAGAGCACCAAAGCGAGGTTGTTGTCAACCCACCTCTTCCCCCCAAACAGGTATGTATGTTTCGCTTTCTTTGGTAGTTCATCATTTTCCTTCCAGGTAGTATATATGTCTCTAATTCACTATTTTATATGAAATTGACATATATATATATATATATATATATGCAGGCCCCTAGTGAGGCACCAGTGCGTGAAGAGCACCAAACCGGCGGCCCACTGTTGACGAGCCAGCAAGTATGTTTATGTAGATCGCTTTATTTGTACGTTTGTGTACATATCTTGATCAAGTAACATTCAATATGTATCCTAATTTTGACATGTAACATGTTTTATGTAGGTTGCCCATGATGAGTATATTGTCTCACAGCCTATTCCCTCTCATGCAGAGGTAGATTCGCAGACACAGGTATTATTTGAAATATGCTTTTAATTATGTTTCACTTTGTTTGGAAAAATCATTTTGTAACTTACATATCGCTTTGACATATATGTTACTTTATGTAGGAACATGTTGTGACAGTGGTGCTTGAAGAGCACCAAAGCGAGGTTGTTGTCAACCCACCTCTTCCCCCCAAACAGGTATGTATGTTTCGCTTTCTTTGGTAGTTCATCATTTTCCTTCCAGGTAGTATATATGTCTCTGATTCACTATTTTATATGAAATTGACATATATATATATATATATGCTACTTTATATGCAGGCCCCTAGTGAGGCACCGGTGCGTGAAGAGCACCAAACCGGCGGCCCACCATTGACGAGCCAGTAGGTATGTTTATGTAGATCGCTTTCTTTGTACGTTTGTGTACATACATATCTTTCTTTGATTTGGTACTTGAAGAAACCCAAATTGGTGACCCTCTCCTCCCTAAGGTACATGTATATTTGTTGACATTAGCATATATATATATATATATATATATATATTTATGCAGCCTGATAGTGAGCAAGTGGTGCAAGAAGAGCACCCAATCAGGGTCGCTATAAGTGAGGCACTAGGACCTCGGATTACTTACTCACGTACAGTAAGTAGAAATGTTATTTTGGTTTCAAGGAATTTGAACAAATGTATATAGAATTTTTAAAGGTTGGTAAATTAAGTTGTACAAATGTTGGTTTTTTTGCAGTCTCCACTGATGAGACCTATCCCTCTTGTTCAGCGATGGGGATCACCAGTGAGCAGTCGCAAAAAAAGCTCAACTTCTCCCAAGACTCTGGCAGTGGCAGCAAAACAGGGGATAACTAGAAAAAATGTATAGGGGGCATGTACATAGATTTATCTTTTTGTTCATATGTGTACACACAGATGTACTTTTTGATCCACTATTTTGTATTATGGCCATGTGGCATGGCAATTTCTGTACAACATTATTGCTATATACATATATATAATATAAAGCAAGACCTTTAAATTTATACATATATATGGTTGACTTGATCTTGGAACATGATATCATGGTTGACTTGGTCTTGGAACATGATATGTGTGGATGACCAATGTGATATATAATGATATGTGTGTTTCGTGCATGTGTTCTAACTTAAATGAATTTCCAATTTACTTGAAGGAAGAATTTAAACGACTCATCAACTTTTTAACATCATACAATTCTAACATGTACAATAACATATACCCTAATTTACACACAGTAACAGACACTAACATACTCTACAAATCTAACATGTACACAATAACATACTCTACATTACCCTACGACAAGTTAACGTCATACCATAAAGCACATCTCATGACTTACCCTACATTACCCTACCTTGTTCCGTCTCATAAAGAACATGTGTCTCATGACTTGCATGATTACGCACCAAACCCTAGTTGGACATCTCATACCTTGTCTCAAGACCCTAATTCCAGAGCATGCAACTTGGTGACTCATCAACTCATCAAATTTTTAACATCATACAATTATAACATGTACAATAACATATATACCCTAATTTACACACAGTAACACACACTAACATACTAGATACAATTCTAACATGTACACACAATAACATACTCTAGATTACCCTACGACAAGTTAACATCATACCATAAAGCACATCTCATGACCTACCCTACATTACCCTACCTTGTTCCGTCTCATAAAGAACATGTCTCATGAATTGCATGATTACGCACCAAACCCTAGTTGGACATCTCATACCTTGTCTCAAGACCCTAATTCCAAAGCATGCAACTTGGTGACTCATCAACTCATTAAATTTTTAACATCATACAATTCTAACACATGTACAATAACATATATACCCTAATTTACACACAGTAACACACACTAACATACTAGATACAATTATAACATGTACACACAATAACATACTCTACATTACCCTACGACAAGTCAACATCATACCATAAAGCACATCTCATGACTTACCCTACATTACCCTACCTTGTTCCGTCTCATAAAGAACATGTCTCATGACTTGCATGATTACACACCAAACCCTAGTTGGACATCTCATACCTTGTCTCAAGACCCTAAGTCCAGACCATGCAACGTGGTGACTCATCAACTCATCAAATTTTTAACACCATACAATTCTAACATACATGTACAATAACATATATACCCTAATTTACACACAGTAACACACACTAACATACTAGATACAATTCTGACATGTACACACAATAACATACTCTACATTACCCTACGACAAGTTAATATCATACCATAAAGCACATCTCATGACTTACCCTACATTACCCTACCTTGTTTCGTCTCATAAAGCACATCTTATGATTTGCATGATTACGTACCAAACCCTAGTTGGACATCTCATACCTTGTCTCGAGACCCTAATTCCAGAGGATGCAACTTGGTGACTCATCAACTCATCAACTTTTTAACATCATACAATTCTAACATGTACAATAACATATATGTGTACCCTAATTTACATACAGTAACACACACTAACATACTCTACAATTCTAACATCTACACACAATAACATACTCTACATTACCCTACGACGAGTTAACATCATACCATACTATGATACAATAACAATGTACCATAACATAACATACTAGTTCAATATGTACCATTATCTAACTCAACCAAAATAGTGAAATATATACATTGATATTACATGTCACCTTTATGCAAGAATCACAAGGAAGAAACCAAATAGGGCCCTTCAATTATCTCTTCGAACTCCATATCTTCCATAATCTAACTTGCTTAAGGAAGATAATCAACAATAATGTTTAGTTCCCAAAAACATGCTGAAAATAAATACATACTAAAGAGTAGCAGTATTTGACAATTAAAGGTCTTGTTTAGTTCCCATGCCACAATAATGTTTAGTTCCCAATAATGTTGTTGTGCATGTGCAAGTATTGGCATGATCTTATGTGTTTGTAGTTGACTCGAGCCTAACTTGCATGATTGCTCACCAAACCCTAGTTGGACATCTCCTACCTTGTCTTGACCCTAGTTGGAGCATGCACAACTTGGTGACTCATGAAACCCTAGTTGGTGCATGTGTAAGTATTGGTGATCTCATGTGTTTGTAGTTGACTCTTCTAACTTGCATGATTGCTCACCAAACCCTAGTTGGAGCATCCAAGTAAATTGGTGATCATGTGGTTGTAGTTCACTCTCCTAACTTGCATGACTACACACCAAACCCTAGTTGGACATCTCATACCTTGTCTTGACCCTAGTTGGAGCATGCCACAATAATGTTTAGTTCCCAATAATGTTGGTGTGCATGCAAGTATTGGTGATCTCATGTGTTTGTAGTTGACTCTCCGCACTTGCATGATTGCTCACCAAACCCTACTTGGACATCTCATACCTTGTCTTGACCCTAATTGGAGCATGTACAGCTTGGTGACTCATGAAACCCTAGTTGGTGCATGTGCAAGTATTGGTGATCTCATGTGTTTGTAGTTGACTCTCCTAACTTGAATGATTTCTCACCAAACACTAGTTGGACATCTATGACCTTGTCTTGACCCTAGTTGGAGCATGTAAGTAAATTGGTGATCATTTGTTTGTAGTTCACTCTCCTCACTTACATGATTACGCACCAAACCCTAGTTGGGCATCTCATACCTTGTCTTGACCCTAGTTGGAGCATGCCACAATAATGTTTAGTTCCCAATAATGTTGGTGTGCATGCAATTATTGGTGATCTCATGTGTTTGTAGTTGACTCTCCTGACTTGTATGATTGCTCACCAAACCCTAGTTGGACATCTCATACCTTGTCTTGACCCTAATTGGAGCATGCACAACTTGGTGACTCATGAAACCCTAGTTGGTGCATGTGCAAGTATTGGTGATCTCATGTGTTTGTAGTTGACTCTCCTAACTTGCATGATTGCTCACCAAACCCTAGTTGGACATCTATGACCTTGTCTTGACCCTAGTTGGAGCATGCAAGTAAATTGGTGATCATTTGTTTGTAGTTCACTCTCCTAACTTGCATGATAACGCACCAAACCCTAGCTGGACATCTCATACCTTGTCTTGACCCTAGTTGGATCATGCCACAATAATGTTTAGTTCCCAATAATGTTGGTGTGAATGCAAGTATTGGTGATCTCATGTGTTTGTATTTGACTCTCCTGACTTGCATGATTGCTCACCAAACCCTAGTTGGACATCTCATACCTTGTCTTGACCCTAATTGGAGCATGCACAACTTGGTGACTCATGAAACCCTAGTTGGTGCATGTGCAAGTATTGGTGATCTCAAGTGTTTGTAGTTGAATCTCCTAAAATAAATGTACTAAAGAGTAGCCGTATTTACACTCCAATTAGGTCTTGTTTAACACCATGACAATTTATAGTGAGATAATAGTGAACAAAAACCTAGAGAGTTTTTACAGCACCGTTGAAAGCACATTCTATCAAGAGAATTGAGGCTATTAATTATCCAAAGTTGTGTGTTCCAATGCCAGCTCCAACTTTATACTTACTAACATGCATATATATATCATTTAAAAGAATAAGATGCCCTGTGATACTAAAATTCAGATCACTTTGATAGTTGACTCTCCTGACTTGCATGATTGCTCACCAAACCCTAGTTGGACATCTCGTACCTTGTATTGACCCTAGTTGGAGCATGCACAACTTGGTGACTCATGAAACCCTAGTTGGTGCATGTGCAAGTATTGGTGATCTCATGTGTTTGTAGTTAACTCTCCTAACTTGCATGATTGCTCACCAAACCCTAGTTGGACATCTATGACCTTGTCTTGACCCTAGTTGGAGCATGCAAGTAAATTGGCGATCATGTGTTTGTATTTCACTATCCTAACTTGCATGATTACACACCAAACACTACTTGGAAATCTCATACCTTGTCTTGACCCTAGTTGGAGCATGCCACAATAATGTTTAGTTCCCAATAATGTTGGTGTGCATGCAAGTATTGGTGATCTCATGTGTTTGTAGTTGACTCTCCTGACTTGCATGATTGCTCACCAAACCCTAGTTGGACATGTCATACCTTGTCTTGACCCTAATTGTAGAATGCACAACTTGGTGACTCATGAAACCCTAGTTGGTGTATGTGCAAGTATTGGTGATCTCAAGTGTTTGTAGTTGACTCTCCTAAAATAAATGTACTAAAGAGTAGCAGTATTTGCACTCCAATTAGGTCTTGTTTAACACCATGACAATTTATAGTGAGATCATAGTGAACAAAAACCTATAGAGTTTTTACAGCACCGTTGAAAGCACATTCTATCAAGAGCATTGAGGCCATTAATTATCCAAAGTTGTGTGTTCCAATGCCAGCTCCAACTTTATACTTACTAACATGCATATATATATCATTTACAAAAATAAGATGCCATGTGATACTAAAATTCGGATGACTTTGATAGTTGACTCTCTTGACTTGCATGATTGCTCACCAAACCCTAGTTGGACATCTCGTACCTTGTCTTGACCCTAGTTGGAGCATGCACAACTTGGTGACTTATGAAACCCTAGTTGGTGCATGTGCAAGTATTGGTGATCTCATGTGTTTGTAGTTGACTCTCCTAACTTGCATGATTGCTCACCAAACCCTAGTTGGACATCAATGACCTTGTCTTGACCCTAGTTGGAGCATGCAAGTAAATTGGTGATCATGTGTTTGTAGTTCACTCTCCTAACTTGCATTATTACACACAAAATCATAGTTGGACATCTCATACCTTGTCTTGACCCTAGTTGGAGCATGCCACAATAATGTTTAGTTCCCTATAATGTTTGTGTGCATGCAAGTATTGGTGATCTCATATGTTTGTAGTTGACTCTCCTGACTTCCATGATTGCTCACCAAACCCTAGTTGGACATCTCATATCTTGTCTTGACCCTAGTTGGAGCATGCACAACTTGGTGACTCATGAAACCCTATTTGGTGCATGTGCAAGTATTGGTGATCCCATGTAATTGTAGTTGACTCTCCTAACTTGCATGATTTCTCACCAAACCCTAGTTAGACATCTATGACCTCGTATTGACCCTAGTTGGAGCATGCAAGTAAATTGGTGATCATGTGCTTGTAGTTCACTCTCCTAACTTTCATTATTACGCACCAAACCCTAGTTGGACATCTCATACCTTGTCTTGACCCTAGTTGGAGCATGCCACAATAATGTTTAGTTCCCAATAATGTTGGTGTGCATGCAAGTATTGGTGATCTCATGTGTTTTTAGTTGACTCTCCTGACTTGCATGATTGCTCACCAAACCCTAGTTGGACATCTCATGCCTTTTCTTGACCCTAATTGGAGCATGCACAACTTGGTGACTCATGAAACCCTATTTGGTGCATGTGCAAGTATTGGTGATCTCAAGTGTTTGTAGTTGACTCTCCTAAAATAAATGTACTAAAGAGTAGCAGTATTTGCACTCCAATTAGGTCTTCTTTAACACCATGACAATTTATAGTGAGATCATAATGAACAAAAACCTAGAGAGTTTGTACAGCACTGTCTAAAGCACATTCTATCAAGAGCATTGACGCCATTAGTTATCCAAAGTTGTGTGTTCCAATTCCAGCTCCAACTTTATACTTACTAACATGCATATATATATCATTTACAAAAATAAGATGCCCTGTGATACTAAAATTCAGATCACTTTGATAGTTGACTCTCCTGACTTGCATGATTGCTCACCAAACCCTAGTTGGACATCTCCTACCTTGTCTTGACCCTAGTTGGATCATGCACAACTTGATGACTCATGAAACCTTAGTTGGTGCATGTGCAAGTATTGGTGATCTCATGTGTTTGTAGTTGACTCTCCTAAGTTGTATGATTGCTCACCAAACCCTAGTTGGACATCTATGACCTTGTCTTGACCGTAGCTAAAGCATGCACGTATTGGTGATCATGTGTTTGTAGTTCACTCTCCTAACTTGCATGATTACGCACCGAACCCTAGTTGGACATATCATACCTTGTCTTGACCCTAATTGGAGCATGCCACAATAATGTTTAGTTCCCAATAATGTTGGTGTGCATGCAAGTATTGGTGATCTCATGTGTTTGTAGTTGATTCTCCTGATTTGCATGATTGCTTGCCAAACCCTAGTTGGACATCTCATACCTTGTCTTGACCCTAGTTGGAGCATGCACAACTTGGTGACTCATGAAACCCTATTTGGTGCATGTGCAAGTATTGGTGATCTCATGTGTTTGTAGTTGACTCTCCTAACTTGCATGATTTCTCACCAAACCCTAGTTGGACATCTATGACCTTGTCTTGACCCTATTTGGAGCATGCAAGTATTGGTGATCATGTGTTTGTAGTTCACTCTCCTAACTTGCATGATTACACACCAAACCATAGTTGGAAATCTCATACCTTGTCTTGACCCTAATTAGAGCATGCCACAATAATATTTAGTTCCCAGTAATGTTGGTGTGCATGCAAGTATTGGTGATCTCATGTGTTTGTAGTTGACTCTCATGACTTGCATGATTGCTCACCAAACCCTAGTTGGACATCTCATACCTTGTCTTGACCCTACTTGGAGCATGCACAACTTGGTGACTCATGAAAACCTATTTGGTGCATGTGCAATTATTGGTGATCTCATGTGTTTCTAGTTGACTCTCCTAACTTGCATGATTGCTCACCAAACCCTAGTTGGACATCTATGACCTTGTCTTGACTTTAGTTGGAGCATGCAAGTATTGGTGATCATGTGTTTGTAGTTCACTCTCCTAACTTGCATGATTACACACCAAACCCTAGTTGGACATCTCATACAGGTTTTCTTGACCCTAATTGGAGCATGCACAACTTGGTGACTCATGAAACCCTAGAGGGTGCATGTGCAAGTATTGGTGAGATCAAGTGTTTGTAGTTGACTCTCCTAAAATAAATGTACTAAAGAGTAGCAGTATTTGCAATCCAATTAGGTCTTGCTTAACACCATGACAATTTATAGTGAGATCCTAGGGAACAAAAACCTAGAGAGTTTTTACGGCACCATTGAAAGCACATTCTATCAAGAGCATTGAGGCCATTAATTATCCAAAGTTGTGTGTTCCAATGCCAGCTCCAAATTTATACTTACTAACATGCATATATATATCATTTACAAAAATAAGATTCCCTGTGATACTAAAATTTGGATCACTTTGATATGCACCATCAAGGAAACCCATGACTATGATATGTAAGCTACCATGGGAAAATAATTCTAGATATACATGTGTGTTTAGTGTACTTTTTGAGACATGTGTGTTTAGTGTTTAGTTGGTGCATGCAAGTATCAAGGTGTTCATGTGTTTGTAGATTCAAGTATTGGTGATTCTCCTAACTTGCATGATTTCTCACCAAACCCTAGGTGGACATCTCAAGTATTGGTGATCACGTGTTTCTAGTTCACTCTCCTAACTTGCATAATTGCTCTCCAAACCCTAGTTGGACATAAAATAACTTGTCTTGACCCTAGTTGGAGCATGGAAGTATTGGTGACTCATGAAATCCTAGTAGGTGCATTCAGGGTGATGGTGATCATGTGTTTCTAGTTGCCTCTCCTAATTAAATGTGTATATATATATTAAACTAAAAACATCAAGAAATGTAAATTTCAACAACTCGAGAACTTGTTTTTTTCTAAACTAAATTTGGTGGTGTCTAAAGACACCATTCTTGGTGCCTCCAATGTGCCGTAGATGGTTTTTGTATCCTAGGCACACCAAAGGATAGACATTAGTAAAATCATAAGAAAGAAAAGAGAACCCAATGAAAATGTGCAAACATGGTTTAAATAACGCACCTGACAATGCACTCATATAAGTAGGCCATCCGGATCATCTCTGGCGCCGATAGTGTCCATCAATCTTTCGTGTTCTATATGAGGTAGCAAGTATCATACATGTAACATATTTTTGTGAGCAAGTGTGCAGAGCTTGATGTTTGTACCAACTACTAGGTTAATGAAGTGGTATACAATAGCTCCTAGTCTATAATCCTGATATACATACCCACCCTTCCTTTTCTATTGTGCTGCAAGTGTCAAGTACTCCCCTTTTATAACCATCGAGCCGGTTGGGAATTCAGTATTTTCATCATCTGTAACAGGTTCTAGAAGGGTTTGTTTCCCCTCTAAGCAACGTTCCAACCAATAGTCAGAACCCCATTCATGATTTTTTGGGGCAACCACTGCATATATCTGACCTGTGAAAAGAAATAGGTCGAGTTAACAATTAAATACATTTTGTAAATAAGGTCTTGCATATCTAATTTCTAGACATAAATTAAATTATACAAAGGTAACGTAAACAATTTACATAGGGGGTCATTTTCTTATTTAGGTACTACTCATGTACCTGCTTGTATGAGATCCGATATGTGATCATAGTCTCTAGAAATATGTGTCTGATCATTTTCCAAATGGTCTATTTCATTTCCCTCGTTGAAATTGGTACCAAGTGTCGCTCATTCCCATGTATCAACGTTATCAGTATGCTCACAATCATCCCATTCACCGATGCTACAAGAAATGAAAAAGCAAGCCTTCAATCTTGTCCAAATTTGTAGGGCCAAGTTGTCTGAGCTTCTAATTGAATGAAACTGTCGAGTTCCATGCACTGTGTTCACCCGAGGTGTTTGTGATCGGTCCACATTTGTAACCTCCCAGAATATTCTTCACACTAAGTGTTTCCTTGTTGCTTGTTCTCCCATGACAGATGCACACCATTGGACTATAGATGCTGCGTCTCAAAGGCAAGCACCTGTAAAATTCATCTCTTCCCTTCGAATGGCAGTTTTAATGCATACACCAGCACCATCGTGCTCTCCTTTTCCATGACCAGTTTCAAAGTAGTTCCATACATGTGGCACCTTGTATTTTAGGTGCAACAAACACAACCATTCAAATACACGTGCATTCTTGAACTGTCCAGCACAACCATCTGACCAAATGATATGACGATAAAATGGTATATCCATAGCTATCACGTGGTCATATAATAATTTAAAGCAATGTTGCACGTAATGGATGTCATGGGTCCGGTCATCACTTATGTAGAAGTGACTTTCTTTCAGTATCATACGTTTCTATTCACTGCTATCTTTCCCATGTCGATACGTGATATGCACCATTATGCTCACCTGCTCTGAGTGACAGTGTTGACTTTGAATTTCATTTTGTGGTTGTAGGGTGTAATTGTCAGCAAAGTCAACCACTGATAGTATTGTTCTGAGAGGGAAGGTGTCCCGGAATATTCTGAATTGCTCATCTTTCCACTGTGCCATATCGACATGTTGAATGTACTATTGGATCTTTCCATGAAACTTTGGAATAAAATCACATACTTGAACCTGGTACATGAATATTAATATGTCAATAAACCACATAAAAAATGTGTGTGTACACATGAATATTAATTTGTCAATATTCAAGAATTTACCTCTGAAGTCACCAATTTAATCTTCCTGCTTTCTTTCCCATCATTTAGCTGATATGTATCATACTGATAGCTCTGCTTCTCAACAATTGCATTCCCAAATTCTTGATCTTCACTTTCATGGATGCAATTAGACCATAAGGATAGCCCACCACAATTGTTGCAAGAACTGTCTACACATTGTTTTAAGTAATGTGTCTGCCCATCTTTCCTCGAACACATGAGGCTATGGATGAAATCTCTGGATGAAATTGGCGGTACTGTACTTGAGCATTCCTGCACATGGTTAGGATGCAAAAAACGACATATATGTGCAAATGTATGGTAATATAGGTCAAACTCTATGTGGTATCTACAACAACAAGTGTTCCGGATGGTATTGATTCTAACATACCAAGGCTTTCATTTTTCAAAAGATCTTTGCCCGAGCCTTAGCTCTACATGGGAAACTTTAAACATCTCGAACAGTTGAGTTTGTGTCATGTCAAGATAATGCTTAACATGAGGTTCAGTGTGATGAGAACCCCTACAATGTTTTAACACATCCTTTGTGTTAGAAGAAGGCCTAGTGTTATCATGCCAAAACGTTTGCACTAGGCCCTTCACTGCTTTGACTAACTTCATGTCTTTGCAGGGAAGTCTACCGCTAAATGCCCATAATGTTTCCATTTGTCCCTCTACATCAAGGTTGTCTCTTCTTATTTAATATTTTTTAAGAGTCTTTGGATGTAAAGGAACAATTTCTGATGTGCATTTAAGTAAACGACGTTGCCTTGTGGATCTACATACAATTGATTCAGCCAATACACGATGAGCCACATTATAGTCTTCTGAACGAGTTTTTTTACCAATCGATGTGAATGCAGTAGCAAGATATTTAACAATGTGATTACTTCATTCCATATTCTTCATTGTTGTTATGCCTAAATTTCTTCTAACAGTTTCCATATTTCTAGATTTAAGCAAAGCTAAAAACAGTTGGCATTTACCGTCTTCGGATTTGTTATCAAAATATTGTTTCATTATTTGAGAAGAATGACGAAGGATAGTGCGTTTAGCCACCTTACCTTCCATTGAAGTCAATCCGCTCTCATCCACTTGTATTCATTTAGGAGTTCTCTTTCATTTTGATGTAAAATTTCTTGCTGTTTGAAATGATGGAGTGACATTTACATCCACTACCGGCTCACAACTTCGATTAGGAGATTGAACCACCGAACATGGTTGTTGCTAAGTCACATTTGCATCGGGAGTAACATAATTATTGAACTGTTCAGAAGATTGACCGTCTACTAATGGATGAATAATATCAACTTCTGTATAACCAGCTTCTTTTAATGTTGCATTATCTTCCTTAGCCTCTAGGTCAGGTATCTCTTGAGGGATAATGGGAACTATTTGCTCATCTAATGAATGCCGACGATTTCTTGAATCTTCCCTTTTTTTTGTTTTTTATTTTCTACTTCTTCCGGTGTAAGCACCTTCCTTGCTGACTTTCTTCCTCTATTACGTACATTCCCCATTGAAATCCACCCAAACCTGTACAAAACTATGCAATTATGTAAGTAATGATAAAAATTTGCATGTCCAACAATTCTCTGTGCGCGGGTTTAGACGAATTATGTCTTTTGATATGTTAAAGGTGGCCAACAAAACGCCACCCTACATTTTCTATAAAACATAAATCGCATTTCTGACATAACGCACCTGCAATATATCACATATGCGATATTGAATTTTAGATTTTTAATGGAGGGAAAGGGTTTTCCATAACGCATTCCCGATATATCGTATATGCGATTTATTGCATATACGATATATCGCATATGTGATTTAGTCTCAATGAAAATGTGTTTTAAATTTACATTGTGATCTTTTTTTTTGTTACCTTTTCCACCTCAGGATTCTTACCTTTTCCTCTAATTGTTGTATGCTTGTCTTCTTTTTATTTTAGCTTCAGATAGATAGATTTGGTGATTTGGGTTGCATAAGAAAAAATATGTACATCCATTATTCCATCTCCCCATCCTTATCCTTTTATATATATATATATATATATATTTTAATATATGATCCATACATTCATGGAAATATACACTTATATAGTTTTGTATGCATATTATGCATAAACATACATGCACATATACATAATCAAATAGTTATTTT
>LPNX010192270.1:6163-22925 GCA_001517045.1 Pseudotsuga menziesii | reverse complement strand
CTGGAGTAAAAGTTCTTGAGATACAAAATATTCCAGCATATATTAACACCAAAAACATGAAGATACAAATTACTTTGATCTTCCTATATATTGGTCAACAGAAGATACAGAATGGTTGTCTGTTGCAGCAGTATTCTACCTCTGCCTTCTTCCAAACTGTTTGTTTTTAAAACTTCGAAGCTGTTTTCCAATTGCCATTCTTTCATTTTCGGGCAATTGGGTCGGCATGGTGCCAACGTTGTATTTTCAGTTATTCTCCCCAATCCTTTATGGATCAGACCTTGCCAATTTGAGATTTTTTGTCCCACAAAAAACTTAAGAATCTGAAGGACTTGATCTTTGTAAGCTATGTCTCTTGGTTCTTGGCTCTCAACTCTAGCTCTTGGCTTTCGGCTTAGGCTCTGGTTTTGGCCCTTAGCTTTGGCTCTATCTCTTAGCTTTGTCTCTCAGCTCCGACTCCAGTTCTTGGCTCTTCTTATGCCCACTAGAGGTTGTTACCATACAAGCCTTTTGCTTGCACACAATTGTGAAACCACCTTGATTAAATTTAGACCAAATTGCTTCACTCAGTTTGCAACGTCAAGTTCAATCTTCTACAACTTGATTGGAGGTTGCAGGATGGAAGCTTACATGTTCCATGAGGTCATGCTTTGGATTGCAAAATGTTACAGGGTAAGTGATCTCAGGTTTACTTATTTGAAGCAGCAATGTGATAACAAGAATGGCTATGCAATCTAGATCATAGATAGGCTCCTATACCTAGTCTAGTTGCAACAGTGTCGTGACTCAAGTTCCAGTGCCATGATTGGGCAGTTGTGTGTACTGCCAACTTCTGTCAACCATATACAACTTTGTTTAATGCGTACAATAACAATGCACAGGAGACTCATACCCTCCACCAGGTGGCATTTCTGAATTTCGGGAAAAATCAATTGTTAAGACCTTATTCCAGATTTGGTTAATAAAGATTCTAATCATTCTCTATTAGTATTTAAATTCTGCATTGTTTTTTTTTCTAATCTTTAACCATGGTACATCCTTGGGAACCCATGACCTTCTAATTCAGCTTCAAAAACTAAAGCTGTCAGAGTCAACAAGAACCAGATTTATTCCTTCCCTGGAAGGTTGAATTTACAACTAAATCTAAACTTTAAAGCTTATTCACCATCACCAAAAATCCCCACAAGAACACAACCCATCATGTCAAAACAATGCTTACATTCACTGTTAGCGTCTCTAAACTATAGTCACATGGTAGAGACATGTTAGCCAGAGCTTCAAACTGAAAGACCCAAAACCATGAGTTGTTGTGTGGCAATGGTTACATAGGAGGCTCTCTTATATAGGAGAAGAGCTCAACTTCATTTACAATAAAATAATAATAGATCTTCCAAAACCCTAGATCTACCTAGGAAGGAGTAAAAAATTAAAAAATACTTCTCTAAACCCTAACAAACTCTAACAAGATGCAATAAATGAGGTGGTCAAAGCCACAAGTACAAGTATCAAGAGAGAATGAGGCCCAAAAAGTTGAGCACCTCCATGAACCAAGGAACTAATATCAAGCCAGGGACCATCATATAACCTCCAAAGGATCTCAAAGCTAGAACCCAACAAGAAATGGTCTACAATGACAAAAGTGGACAAGACCCTAGAATATGTCCATCATGAAGTGTGCATAGGACTCTTCCAATATTAAAGTCGTCCAATGAGTGAGGAATGGAAGTAGTTAGACCCTAGATTTAGGGTTTGACAAGCCACAAATCTACTCCAATGCCAAATCGTCCTCAAAAAATACATATGCCATGTCACAACACTCCTCTAAATGAGGACGGTTCTGTGAACAAGAATGTCAAAAGATCCTCCAAGGGAACACTCCTCCAAAACAGCAACGAAAGGGTGCAAGATATCGGTTCAATGGTGGATGCTCCAAGTGAAAATATCCTAACCAACTCAAAACATTCGCCAATGCAAAAACAGTCCACCATAAACTAGTATGTTTCAAACTTCAAACCAAACTCTATGTGCAGTGATCCATTAGAAACAAGCTAGGAACAAGTCAAAATTCCCTTTGAGGCTGAATGCTCTCATCAACATGTACAAAAACCAAACAACTGTAGGATGCCTTAGCCAAATGCAATAGTGGTGTTGTTACAGGTGAATCAGATTTTAGTTGTTAGCTGGTGTGCTACAGGAATGCAGATCAGGCCTCATACTGCAAATTGAGCAACGAATCCTGATTGATAAAAGTCTTTTAAACCTGCCAGAGACCGATACAAATTGGACTCATCTGGTACATCAAACCCTATGCAGGAGTTGGTTTACTACAATTATCATTCTTCCCAGTCCATTCTGGAAAATAAAAAGTATTATAAAATAAAAAACCAGAAATGGAAATGGTCATTTGCGTTGTAGCAGCATATTGAGAGGGCATATTCTATGAGATTTTCAATTGCTCATGACTCTGAATAACACCCAAGCCTGCACCTGGGTATTAGTCAATTTCAACCTAAGTTTATTCTTATTCAGCATCAAGATCACTGAGTAAATTTTTGGATTATGAAAAGCTGGAAGTGCTTCACAGTGATATGCAATCAACAACCTGTATAATTGCATCTCTTGACAACGATCAGGGACCTAGAATAGATTTCCTCATCATAGTGCTCTATATATTTGAACTAGTGCAATGCTCCAACACCCTATGTATGACACGACAGCCATATGGATGGGTAGACAATGTCACAACTTGTCCAAAAAATAATCACACTGAATTTCAATCCACTTATGCACGACATGGTTCTTGGGACAGGCAGCAGGCATGATGATTGCATGTTTTTTTTGGCATTGATGCCTACTTGCAGACATCAGGCCTGAAGTTGGTGTTTTAATTTGTTGTCTATTTTGTTATAGGCAAGGGTCCATGTAACTGTTTTGTCTTGGGCATGTATGGCTTCTTGTAAAGTTTATACATAGAATCCAATATTTTGAAATTAGTCTTATGTGGAATGTTAGTACAATGTTTACTGGAGCTATTAGAAGTACACATTCACCAGTGCTTACTATTATGTAGATCATGAATTGTCTGTTGGTGCTATATATATTTGGATGCGTGCATCTGTAATGTATTTATAATGGTTTTGTAAAATTTTACAATGATTGGAAAGCATGCTAAACTGCAGTAGGAAATATTTATTTTTCATGTCTGGGAAATCCTCTCAACTGTGATTCCATGCTGCAATATTGGGATTGTCTCTGCAGGTTCGCATGTATGACCTTGCATCCATGACATGTGTGTATGAGTTGCTAGGACACACAGACACAGTTCTTTGTCTTGATACTGTTGTTTTTTCTGGACATATTCTCCTAGCTTCTGGGTCCAAAGATCACACGGTGAGTATTTCACAGTTGGAACATTTTTTTTTAATTGCGTTTGCTTGAATATCTTTATTAGTAGGTTATTGATTATCAACTTGTTTAAAATCACTGATCAACTAAATATAGCTGATTTGTAAATGCATTCTTTATTACTGATTCATTATGCCGTTGATTACTTTCTAATTTCATGTAATTAGTCTTCATTGTGTGGTATTGGAATTGTTAACATTATGTGGAAGATCTTTCAGTTTGCAGAAGGTCCAAAGAGGAATCACTTCTTTCCCTTTAGGACAGTGCTTTATTCTTGATAGCCAGATAGTCCAAAGCACAAAATCTGGGAAAGAGTGGTGTTCTTTTTTGACATTGTAATCTTCTATCCATGCCTCCAATATCCAATGTTTCCTCCATAGAGTACCCTCTCCCCTTTTCCTTTCTCTCCTGTTAGATTCCTTGCTACTGCCTACATCTATTTTGTGAAATGGCAGCCAGAAAATGTGACAGTAACCAGGCCTGCCATGATCTTTTTTGGAGATTGTCCCATGCTAACCTGCTCTGCCCTTAAATATCTAACATACAAATCCCATTCTCTTGCCATTTCAATGTGTAGTCCAATCTGATCCATCCTTTTCCATCCTGAAGTGTCCACCAACCATTGCTTGCCCTATCATATACACTGCAAAGAAGTGAATGTTTTTGGAGGGGGTGTAGTCTATCAGGTTTCTTGAGAGCTTTGGAACATTCATTCATTTTACCCATGGATCTAATTTTATCCTTGCTTGGTCTGCCCATTTCCAATTAACCATGTTGGATATTTTCCAATAATAGTGTAGCCTTCTAGGAAGACCTTTCAGACTACTGACCTTCCAACTGTTTTTCAAGGGTTTCTTGTCCACTTTTCTGTGCTAAGAGGCTCCATCTACCTATTTCTTATGACAAGAATCCATAAACCTTCTGAAGATCAAATTCTCCATGGACCCCTACCAGTACTTTTGAGGAAAATGGTAGTTCCTTAAATCTCCATACTCTTTGCTTCTTTGTTTCTGTCTGTAAGTATCATATTACTGGTTTTATGATTTTTTTGAGGACATCTTTAGGAATGTAAGCCAAATATATCCAAAAGACTGGTGTTGTGTTTTCTCAACACTTTTGAGAAGTGTTAACCTTCCTCCCAAAGATATTTATTTGTTACACTATAAGTCTATCCTCCTCTCTATCCTCTAATATAGCCAAAGCCAATCTTGATAGTATATTCATTTTCTTTCAGGTGAAAGCCTAAGTATGAAATCCTTCATGCTTTGTATGAAATCCTTCACCTGAAATGGAAGATGATTTCTAATTCTCTCTTTTGCTGCTTCTTCTACTTGATAGAAAGCTAGCGTTGGCTTTTGTAAATTTACCTCCATTTCTGTAGCTGTACAGTATTGAATGAAAGCTCTGCCTCCCTAAGCCTTGCCATTTCCAAAGAGGAGTACATCATCTACAAAAAAGGAGATGGCTGATGCGAACATCCCTGGTTATCTGGACTCGTTTATTTTTCCTCCTCCTTCAAACTTCTAGGATTTTACTTGAACCTTCTGCCACCAAAATAAATAGTAGGGGTGACAGAGGGCAGCACTGTCTCAAGCTCCTATGTGGATGCAAAATTTTAGTTGGTGATCCTTTGACCAACATCGCATAAAAGACATTTGTGTAACAGTCCTTTATCTAGCTTATTTTGTGAGTCCGATGTGGATCATTAGGAGTTAAAGGAAGGTCATATCCACCCTATTCTAAGCCTTTGATGGATCCAGCGCATTCAGTACTCACAGAAAGTTAGGGTTTATTTTTGTAGCTTTACTTCCATTTTTGTGGCTGTATAGTATTGATTGAGTCCATTGAAATTTTTTCCTCACTAAGACTTTCATTTCAAAGAGGAGCACAACATCTACAAAATAGGAAATGGGTATGTGAATATCCCTGGTTATCTGGACTCCTGTAATTATTCTCTTCCCTTTCAAACTTGTAGGATTTTACATGAACCTTCTGAAGCCAAAAGAAACAGGGGGCGACAGAAGGCAGCACTGTCTCGAGCATCCTATTTCGACGCAAAAGTTTAATTGGTGATCCATTGACCAATACTGCATAAGGGACATTTGTGCAACAAGTCTTTATCCAGCTTACTGTGTGTGGGTCCATTCCAATGTGGATCATTATAACTTCAAGGAAGTCTTTATCCAGATTACTGTGTGTGGGTCCATTCCAATGTGGATCATTAGAACTTCAAGGAAGTTTGTATCCATCTTATTCTAAGCCTTTGATAGATAAAGCGTACTTACAAAGCAATAAATCATTGCACTGAGAAGGTGCATTTCTACAGCCCAGGTGGGGGAGAAGTGTTTGTCTGCCCCATTAAAAAAATTAATAAAATAAAATAAAATAAGCCCCCTCCATTCTTTATTCAACTAAAGGAGCCTTATTCAATTATTCAAGTTGTAACATAGTCACAAATGAACATGGAATTTTTGTGCTTATGTTAATATTTTCTATTGTTGATGCCAATTTTTCTAATTGCTCGTTAATGATATTTTTGTTTGCAGATTCGAGGGTCTAAAAAAATTGGTTGGAACATACGAAGGTTATTTTGTACAAATCTTGGCATTCTTTGTATACCCTTCAATATCTATTAAGACTGGGGAGATTGCATTACAAGGAGACATTTGGAACAATGTATGACAACTATCTTTTCTTGTACCACACAGAGGCTTTGCAATTGAAAAGGTTTTCAACAACTTTGCAATGAAATGCAAATCTTTTCAAATTTAACTCTTTTGAGTCCTTGTACGTTATGATGAAATTGCCTTGGGTTTTGAGAAAGTTCATGAGAAAGGAAAATTGACATTGAGCAGGTGGAAGATTAGTTGGTAGAACATAGTTTATTAGTCCCAACAAACTATAACTATGTTTTCTTTCTTTTAACCACTTGGTGGATTTTTCATTTTCTTAACTTGTTCATGCTTGAATATTCTCTGTCTTTCAAGCATTTGGAATCTAATTTCATTATTTTCCCATTACATTGTTGCTCAAATTCATTGGCTATACCCCACCTCAACTTCACTCACTTCTACACACATTCAGGAAAGGTAGAAGAACTTGCTTCTATACAAACATCAAGGTGTGTCTCCAGTGATCTAGCATTTGTATTTTTTTTTAAAACAGTTATAGTCGTCGGTTAAGTGACGGCATGTAGGTGATTCTTTAAAAAAAAATTCCATACCGTCGCTTAACCAACGGCCATGCTGTCGCTTAACTGACGCTTACGCTTTATAGCCGTCGGTTACGCGACGGCCTGTAGGTGATTTTTTTTTTTTAAAATCAATACCGTCGCTTTCTTCGACGGCCATGCTGTCGCTTAACCGATGCTTATGTTTAAAGTTTATTATGAATTAGATGTCGGATAACCAACGATTTACATTTAACCGACGGTAAACTGAGGTGTCTCTTTACCGACGGATTGAAAAGATGTCGGATAACCGACGAAAATCCACCGACGCTTAAAAAAAATCTTAGTGTCGTACATGCGACAGGGAAGTGTCGAAAATCCAACAATACGGCCGTCGGATTTTTGGTCGAAATGTAGTAGTGAGTAAACCTACTTGACCCACAAATCAAGACCCATTGACAACCTAGACTGCATTTTTACTGTATCCAGGCTCTGTGATCTCCGTGCTCTTCTTCACCATTAGTGTTGTTTTCTCTCTCTCCTTGTTTCTTCTATGTGAAACCTCCAAAACCCATTTCATGTACTATTCCATTTTCTTTTTGCATTTCTCATTTCTTATTTTTGGTAACATAGTATTACATATGTACGCATTGTTGTAGAAAAACCAAGGTGGATGTGCAATCTATCAGAATGGAAACTAATAGTTTCCATATGCAAGTGTTTAGAATCCTGCTATTTCAAATGTGTTGGTTCTGGATGAGAAAACATAATAATATTTAAATGTATGTCAATAGGCATGATAGGAAAAACACATGACAAATTATACACAAAACAATAAAGGTGAAACAATATTTCAAGGACAATGATGAAATTTAATGTGTTAATATTGCTCATCTTCCCGATTCTTAAAGGGTTCTAGCTTAATGGAAGAGCGTCTGCCTTATAATCAGGAGGTCGGTGGTTCGATTCCTCCATGCCCTAATGATATTGCAATGTATTTCTAAAGGTAAAAAATGTAGTAGTGCAAGATTGATGCAATATTAGACGCAACACTAAATGCAAAATATGATGTAAAAGTAGACGTCACAAAAAACATAAAATTAGATGCAAAAGTGAACCTTATGTCAGACGTAAATGTGGACACAAAAATGGATGTTACACTAATCGCAAAATTGGATGCAAAAAAAGACTCAACACTAGACACAATTAATGACTCAAAACTAGATGCAATACTAGGCCCAAAACTAGACACATCAGTAGATGCAAAAGTGGACTCCTAACTAGACGTAAAATTGGACTCCTAACTAGACGTAAAATTGGACATTAAATTGGGCACACAATATGGTGTATCGATGGACATAAAACCATGCATAACACCAGGTGCAAAACTGGAGGCAACACTTGGCGCAAACAAAAACTTAAAACGAGACACAATATTGGATGCAAAGCTAGATGTAACGCTAGATGCAAAATTGGACACATAATTTGATGCAAAACATGGTGCAGGACTCAATGAAATACTAGGAGCAAAATGAGGCACAACATTGGATGCAAAAGTAAGCGTCAAACTAGGTGCAAACAAGGATGTAACAAAGGACGCAAAAAAAGATGCAAAATTGGGTGCAAATAAGGGCGTAACAAAAGATGCAAAAAATTGGGCGCAAAAATGGAGGCAAAAATGGATGTTAAAAAGGACAAAAAAAAAGATGCAATAGATGGCGTTTTATGAAATTGTACAATAGCGCCAGGTTTAGCGCCAGATTGTTCATCAAAATTGGGAAAAATTACACTAAAATCTGGTGCTAAATCTGACGCTAAATCCAGTTTTTGTTGTAGTGAAGCCCACCTGTAGCTCACAGATCAAACCCCTGGTGCCAGGTACCCAACAAAGGAGGATGCGAACGTCGTGAGACCCCCCTCAGTCTCTCACCCCCCGTGGCTTCCAAAGGTCATCATTTTTCAGTTGGATTAAAGAAATAATGTGATGGATGCCTATTACTAAAACTCCTCTACCCCCTATTGTATCTCGTGAGTACCCCGAAGGGTGATAACCGAGTAGAGGAACAGGGACTAAATTCATTGTTGGTTAATTTTAGGGGTAAATTTTAAATCTTGTAGTGGTTAAGCATGCAAGTAAATTTTAAAACTATCAACAGGGCTCAACCAAGCGGTATCCCTTATGGGAGGTGCGGGTACTTGAACCCTAGACTGGTAAAGCAAATGTGTTTGGTATAGAAATAAGTAAACAAACAAGGCAATGTTATCTAATTAAATCTAAGACCCTGCCTTTCTGCTTTTCATACCTTGATCCGAGTTCCCTAAAGGGAGATAACGGATAGGGACAGAGGATACACCGAAAGACAAGTTGTAAAATTACTTCTTTGCAACAAAAATTAAATCTAACTAAGTGCTTGGAAATAAAAAGAACAGAAACGAAAGAACTACTCTAAACAATTAACCTAACCACACATCAATCCCTCTAACAGAGATGGTGGGTAAACAGAAAGCAAAAGACTATATCTACTTGTAGAAAATTAAATCTAACAACTAGTGTTCTACCCTATCACTACTCTAACTTCATATACAAGATTTACAAATGATTTTAAATAGTTTTGAAGAATACCCCAAGAGTACTGCTTTTTGGGGTTTACAAATGATAGAAAAGAGAGGAAAAAATGGGATTTTTTACCCCTATTTACACCCAAAACTTTTAGGGCCCTTTTTTTATGAATTTTGGCAGCACCTCCTCCTTTCCAGCGTAAAAACCTACAAAAAACAGTGACCTACTTTGCTGTAATTTACAGCATAAAACACTACATAAAGTATGTTAGAAGTTAGCCCCCAAAACTTAGAAAAAACAGTGCAAAAATCTGAACTTGAAACTATGTAAAACTTGAACTTCTAGTGGCCTAAAAATGGGTTTTTAGGCCTTGAAATGACAAGTAAATTGCAGATTTATAATACCAAACTAATCTACTATGAATGAAAGCCCTAAAACAAGGGTTTTATTTACTATACAGTGAATAAAACCTAGTTTTAAAACAGTGACAAAAATATGAGCAAAAATGCAAATTACAAAATGAAACTCTGAATAAATGAATGGATCTTGAAGATATAATGCAAGATAGGTGCTTGGGTTGGGAGGCCCTCTTCCAAACCCTTGGATCTACAAAATAACTGTGAGAAATCTACAAAATATAGCAAGAGGTGAACAAAATAAAAATATCTACGAAGACCTTTGTAGATCTAGCTAAAACTACTCACAAATAGATGTAAATAACCATTCACAACTAAAACCCCTTTGCAAAAACCTTTGCAATGGAGCATCTATGCATGTTTAATGAAAAATAAACTCACAAATGAAAATGTTATACCTCAGATTTGAAAATGGAAAGTCAACACCATGAGACAAGAGTTCCTCCAAAGATTTCACTTGATTATGGCCCTGTTGCATCTGCAACAATTTCCCAAAATTCTAAAAAAATTTGGACCCTCCTTTACTTTGAATTAGTCGGTTCTTTTCTTGAGTTCATCCTATTGATGTTTGGCCTATGGATTTTGAAGCGTCTTCCGGCACTTTGGGTTGCTGTCAATCGATTGGTTCTTTCTCATTTCATGCTTAAACGAATCCCATCCTTAATTGAGTTCATCGTCGTTTTGCATATCTTTCAAAGCCTTGTTGAATCGGGACGCAAGTCATTGGACTCTTCATCGTTGCGGGCGGATCTTTGATCCTACCCTCCGACGTTGTGGGCCTTTTCCGGGTTTAGACTTTCCTTTTCGCTCCGACCGTTGCGCGCGAGTTTTGATTCTTCATCGGGTGGTTTTTTATTCTTCATCGGGCGGGTTTGAAGTCTCCCTCATCCGATGCTGCGGACAAATCTCCTTTTCGAGCGTCCACCGTTGCAAATCACTTTGTACTTAGATTTTATTTTGCGCACCGACGTGTGCTTTGTTTTCTCCCGACTTCGTATCAGAGCGCTTGGCCACCACTTACTCCGCCGTTGTGGGCGGCATCGTGCTTTGAGGATTCGCTGTTGCGGAGGAGTTCGGATTCTTGGTCCTCCGATCAAGGTATCCGCCAACGCTCGATTGTCGTTCACGCGTTCTATTTAGCCGTTGCGGGTGAGTTAGTACTGGGGACCATATGCCGTTGCGGAGGGCCTGAGGTATTAGCCGCCCGACGCAGTTTTCATTTCCCGCCTGATTTAAATGCTCTCGCACGTGTGGCATTTTTTAATACATATGGGGTGACGGTTTGGGTTTTGTATTGTTTTTTCAAGCACTGTCGTGGTGAGCATAGCGCTGAGATGTCGATATTTGGAGTGAGTGAAGGTCCTGCTGTCACTGTACCAGCTTCCAGGTGGCAAGAGTAGAATTCCAACCGCCATCAGCTCGCTCGTTTCGCCAGATTGCCAGGTAGGTTTATTTCGTCTTTTTCCCAGTGCGTTTGAACGGTTATTGGTTTTCTCCCATGGTTTAGGCATCCCCGGCGTTTTCCCTCATCCAGCTAGGACTCAAGCTTGTGGGCTCTATCTTAACCTTGGGTGGGGGGAGCGTTTTGACCATTTAAGCCGTTTGCTTTTCGCCTTTTCAGTCGCTGCCTCGCGCGCACAAGGGTTGAAGGGTTAGGCGCAGACGACCGTTACGCCGTCTGCGCCAAACCTCACTACGCGGCCATGATAGACAGGAGGGGTTCAGGTTTTGGGACATTGCCTTGGGGGTTTGGTAGGCTATCGTTTTCCGTGGTGTTTTCCCAACCTGTGAACCCTAGCCGTTTCGCTTCTTTTTTTTTTTTGTAGCCTTGACGAGGCAGAAGGCCGGACCTACAGTTGGTAGGGAGGAATAAGGTTTTTAAAGTTTTTCACAGTTGAACCCAGCCTGTGTTGCTCATTTCATCACGCGGAGCCCTATGATGCTTAACTGCCTAAAGCTCTAGCCGTTTGAAGAGGGGGTGTCGCCTTTTCGTTGCGTAGAAAGCAGGGCGGGTAGTGTGTTTACGGAAGCATCCTGTACAGCAAGTGAAAGTGACCCTCGCAGAATGTATAGTCAACCTAATGTATCTTTCCCGCCGCAGGTCACATGAGTCGTCGTTCATTATGTGTCTACTGGTTTTATGGTTAAATTTGGACTGACACGAGCCTTAGCTATATTTACTGCGAAATAGATTAATTGTTGAATGTTGCACATTGCACTTAATATTACGTTTTGTTTGTATAGCTATCATGGGGAAAGTGGAATGTTGCAGATTAATGTAGATTTAGCATTGGCATAAGCATGATCGATAGGCTTACTGCATATAGGTCAGATCATAAGATAATGCATCCATAGTCTTAAGGAATTATACGTATTGGTTGCGTTGAATCTTTCCATACTGGGCATGGGATAATAGCACATTTGCACAATATTGCATACTAGTTCAATTCTTCAAACTGAAGGAATTATGTCTGAATAACCATGATACATTTGAGAAAGAATAAACTGCTGCACAATGTTCACAAATTCAAACTACTTAAATGTCATAATGTTTTTACATTGCAGGAAGAATTTACAATGTCCAAAAGGCAGAAAAAGAAGGCCCCTATGGTAGAAGAGCAATCAGCACTAGAGGTCGTCCCACAGACAGAATATATATATGAGGACACCTAGTGTATCTCTGGTATTGAGCCTGAGTATAAATGGGGTGAGATATACAGACTGATTTCCCATAGGGAAGTTCCAGACACAGGTCTTGAGGAAGAACCCATTTACGCCAACATTGAAAAATCCGCCATCATGAAGGTGGCTACCAGACCAGAGTTGTTCCCTTGCTCTGATGTAATGAAATGGATTCTGCCACACACAAACAAAAACACTATGCTTATAGGAAACGTCGAAGGACAGGGCTATGCTGCATTTAGCCCTGGATATGTGGCATTAGCTTACCGCCTGCCAGAGCCTCAAGTGTTCCTGTCAAACGATTGGTTAGATAACCTCAGGATGGATTTAGTGGAAACCCTGAGAAGAATGCTCTTACCAGGAAAGCTTTATAGACACAGAGCAACTGAGGATTATGATACAGCGAGCTTAAGAGCTCCTTACAGGTTTATAGCCCTGATGCTAAATCGGATTTTTGGTAGAGCCAATGGTAGACTCTTCAAATTGGAGTGGATACCCCTTATGTTCCATGTGGCCACAGAAGGAACAATTTTTAACTGGGCCAGCCTAGTATCAAGTAGTCTCTCTTCTTGTGTAGCTGCAGCCTTGGGAGGAGGAGAAGCCCGAAATAAATCTAAGTTCTATATGAGTTCCATTCTGATAGACTGCATACTATGCCACCAGCCTTTCCCCGGTCTCAAGTGTGCCTGGGATAGGGAAAGAATGCCCGTATATGCAGCCTACAAACCATTGTGGGCTCATCAATACCACAGTTATTACAAAGAGATCTGTGAGCATTTTATTATGCCACTATACACGCTTATCTTCCGAAAGGAATGTGACTGCATGTCTGAAGAGGCTATGCAGGTAATAGAGTATGGAGATTATTTCTTGACAGAGAATGGTATGTACCTTAGAATGTTTGGAGGATCAAAGACACCTTATCTGCTGCCAAAGTATGCAACAGATTATATAATCCATAAAGAGGCGGTTAGACAGGTGTTTATTGACGGAGTTGGTCATTTCTTGTTCCGGCACAAGAAAACTGCATATCCCCCTTTACCATTCAAGCTGGGTAGCTGTAGATTCACCAATGTGAAGCAAGCTCCAGAATTTATAAAGGAACTAGGGAAGTTCCATTTTGGGGAAATGCCTTTCCGGTGCAATGATACTCATGGTAGAATGGTTGAGCACTACAAGAAGCACAAGGTGTTTTATGAGTACACCCACCATTTTGATAGAGATGAATCTGTTTTCAGGAGTGCACCAAACATGACGGCACTTAGTAGAAGATTCAAACTGAAGCACCCCACAAAGGGTGGAAAAGGGAGTGAGAAAGATAAAGCTGAGCAAGCTAAGGCTGAAGAGGTCACCAAAAGGATAAGAGAGGAGGCTCAGAGGCTGGAAAATGAGGCTGCAGAGTGGCTGCAGAAGGGAGAAGAAGAGAAAAGGAAAGCTGCCCAGGAAGCAGCTGAACTAGCAAAAGAAGCGGCCAGAGAAACAGAAGAAGCTGCTAGGCAAGCAGCCGAAGAAGCACAAAGGAAGCTAGATGAAGAGCTTCGAGAGCAGGAGGCTGAGAAGATCAAGTTGACACAGCAGCAAGCCTCTGAAGCACCATCAGGGCAGAGTCAGGGAGAGGAAAACCCTGAAGTGCAAATCCTTCAAGTACCTACTACCATCACTCCTACAACTCCTACTCTCCAGCTAGTGCCCTTCGTCCAGAAAAGGGGGGAAGAAGTCCCTGATTTCAGTACTATTTATTATGACAGGGCCACCAAAAGAATCATGAGGAGGATGGAGAAGAAGGTGGAAGCAAAAGACCTATCAGGGAAGATGGTCACAGATATAGCAGTCATGTTAGGGACAGACAAGGATCCTCTGTTCACGATAAGAGCGGGAACTGCACTAATCGATAACTCCGCTGATAACATTAACAAGTTAATGATTGACCTGGAGGCAGTTAAAAAGACCTCTGCTCAGCTTAAGGATACGCTGAGACAAGAAAGAAATGAAGGTAATAGACTAAAGAGGAAATATGAACACACGCTAAGGGAAATGGAATCAACAAAGGGAGAAATCCATACCCTCCAGATAAAAGCACAGGCCAAAGAAACAACACAAGAGGCTCTAGAAAACGCGCAGCAGGAAGTTCAAGATCTCAAGAATGAGAAAGAGCATTTGAGGGCAAAAGTGGAAGAGCTGGAGGCGCAGCAGACTGTCATTTATGATTCCAATACCTCATACACACAGGAACTGCAAGCGAAGCTAGCTTCTCTGACTGCTGAGCTGGAGACAGCAAAGGAACAGCAGGTCGATCTACAGCCATTTAAAGAATATATAAAGGCTCAGAAAGTCAAAATGCTACAGCTGCAAACGGCTTTAGAAGAAGAGAGATGCAAGGTCCTGTAGATGGACAGCAGGTTAGAAGAGATCATAGAAACTTCCTTCTATTTCATAGACAGGTCCCACGATGTGCTGGAAATTTTGAAGGCCAGAATGGCAGGACCAAAAGATGATGCAGAGATCCCAGAAGGGCTAGAATTCAAAGATCATCAAACCCTCAGAAAAGATCACAGCCTAGTAGAGTTTTCCATAAGCACGGCTGAAGACTTTAAGAAGACTGTCAAGAGGACACGGGTGGCATGCTCGGAATATTTTAAAAGGTTCCTCAATGCTTACAACCACTGCCAAACAGAGGCTGAACTTAGATTTGAAGAGTTCCCGGATCATGAGACCTTTGTGGAAGTATTGCAGAAAAGGAATCAAGATGCAGAGGCCAGGACGCAGCAGATTCAATCCATTGATGCCATGGTACTCAAGAATGAGGTGGGTCATGCAACCGTTAGCATACAAGTTCTAGAAGACCAGCTTCGGTTGAGCCCAGCAAGGATCGAGGCCATCAGGAACCAAGTCGACAAGTTTGAAATTAGAAAACAGTTCCTAGAGCCGTGCACTTTTGAAGGCCTCGCTGCTGAGGCAGCAGCATGGAAAAAATTCCTTGAAAGCCAAGCGGGACCCCCTTCATAGAGGACCAGTCCACTTTGTATTAATTTAATATTTTGTAAAATATTTTTGGGAAAAATGAAGCGATGGGAAAACCAAGGGTTGGGAAGCCCAAAGGTCACTTTGGGCAGCCCAACCAACTTTTGCCTTTTGTATAAAAGTAGGAAACGTAGAGAAGAAAAAGGCTTTTTTCCCCAGTAAGACTAGAAAGTTGTTGTAAGAAGAACTACTTCCTTTTGCAATAAAAATTACAGTTTGCCTGTTGAAAGAAGATTGGTGGGATTTCAAATGTTTTTTGACATGGATAATCGAAAGATGAACTACTTTGTTTTTCAGCATTGTATCCATGAATCGTGAGATCGTTCTAACTTTATGACCTATGTCTTTGTTTAATGATTTCTGATTTATTTTATGAAATCCCTACCATGAGTAATGTATGCTTGCCATAAACAATTAGCTATCTGGTTGTGAAATATCTTTCGTTGTTCATGTGTGTAAAAGATAATGTCAGCTATCTGTAATTGCTTTTATTACGCGTGCACATCCACATTACTCATATATGTTCATTACAAGTTGGCTCCTCGGGGATAGGATAAGTAGATAGATAGGTAGGCATATAGATAGATAGTCATTTCATTTATGCATGAGTGTTTCAGATGCAGGGTAAGCCTAAGACGAGAGGTAAGAGCCTGCGCATCACTTTGTAAATGCTCCTTGCATCCTTCACCACCCTGCATTTAGTTAGATATTTGCATTTCATATTTAAGTCAAAAATACAAATTCCGGTGGACCGGGCCGCAACCGGTAAAACCCATGTTTGTTACTTTGACCTATGGTAGCCGGACCGTAAAAACCGGACGGATTCCCTATACCAAACAGTTAACGGGCTAATTGGGAATGTTGATTGGGGAGAATCCCTTACTGTTGCCGCCTGGGAATTTCCAGGCCTCAACAGGCCCAACTAGGACAAAGCTTGATACAAAGAGCCTCTTAGGGCTTGAGAGAGAATAATAGAGAAGAGAGGGAGAAGAGAGAATATTTTGGCAGCATAACCATGCTCCAAATAATGATGATAAAATGAGAGGAGGGTCCTCTCTGTTATAGTTGAAAATATCCCAAACCCACTCCCAAATCAAGGGTCCAAAACATAGATCTAAACTCTAGCTCTCCTCCACCCTTAAATCTAGGTTTGTTGACTTTGCAAGCCATCCACCAATCATAAGCAAGGGTGCATCTTCAAATCAATGGTAAAAAAGATAGATCCATGTCACAATGAAGCTTAACCCTTAGATCTAGGGTTTCCATGACTCAAATGGTGCCCCCTTTTGACTCAAATTTTAATTTTTATTATTTTAATTTTTTATCTTCAATTTTTTAATTTTTAATTTTTTATCTTTTATTTTTTATATTTTATTTAATCTTTTATTTTTTATCTTTTATTTTTAAAATTTCTATCTTTTTATTCTTTTATTTTTATCTTTTATTTTATCTTTTATTTTTTATCTTTTATTTATTTATTTATTTTTATCTTTTTATTATTTTATTTTT